>JAVTVY010026873.1:0-10495 GCA_036873755.1 Hanleya hanleyi | reverse complement strand
ATATAGTTTCCATGCAGTGAAGCACCGAGAAGCATCCCCAAGTGACATCTCAAGGCATTATCTGCAAACCAAATTTGACGAAGCTGAAGGCATCAACCTGTTGCCCGAAAATCAAATTTTAAATTTGCCACCAGTTGTCGCCACCTGTAGGTGCAAGTGAGCGAAATGCAATCCCAAGCATCATCTCATGGCATGGTAGCCTACATGTATTAGCCTATAGTATCTTCTACAGGGGGGCCAATGATCGGCTGATGCAGCAACAACAGCATTTTCCCAGTTAGACGGCAGATTTTGAAATCAAAAACGAGGCCGCGCTATGTCATCAGTCAACTGAGACAGTCGCGTGGTTGTGTATGAAGATTGGGGTGGGTTTTATCTAATAGTGATCCAATGAAAATGCTCGTATTAGTTTAAAATGGCGGGGTCGAATGACCAATCATTGAACGGGAGACAGCTGGAACAGTACGTTGACACTGTCTGTTAATACAGGGGACGTCGGAAGCAAATTCAAAGTGGTACGGCCACTATCATTGCACTTTAGGTGAGGATCCAGGGACCGCCCAGGCCCCAGATGCTCCTGGGGTCTAGATCGCCGAAGAAGCGTTCTGAGCGATTTCTGGTGTCAATCAAAATCACTCTGCATTGAAGTGTATTTTTAGTTCTTTCCTAACCCTTTTACCATTGAAAACGCAATCGATGGTGGTTTTCTGCGATGCTGAATTACAAAAAAATGTGTATAGTATAGTACTGTATCCTAGGTACATCGTGTAGAAGTAACCGAGATGATGCATCGATAATGTATACCAAATTTTACATTGAGCATTTGAACAGTGTCAGAGATAGAGATCATTAATGATTTTACATAAATTAAAGATGGTTGCCCATCCTTCCCGTCACTCAGAGGAACTAATGTGGTTATTCATTAATGCAAGTCTCTTCATACATCGATGCTGTAAATCAAGTTTCGTATAGAACATTTGAATGGCATCAGAGATAAACATCATGAAAGATTTTGAATAAATTAAAGATGGCCACCAAGATTTCCGCCCAATCAGAGAAACCAGATCTGTCATTCATCGTAAGTCTCTTGATGCATCAATGATGTATACCAAATTTTACACTGAGCACTCCAACGGAATCAGATATAGAGATCATTAATGATTTTGCCTAAATTAAAGATGGCCACCAAGGTTTTCAGTCAATCAGGTCCCGATTCAAAGTATCTGGATGTATTGATGATATATACCAACCTTCATATAAAACAATTGAATGGTAACCGAGATATGTAGGCTATCATTATCGATTTCGCATGAGTTAAAGATGGCCTCCAGGGTTCCCAGCTAATCAGAAAAGCCTGTTTGGTAATTCGTTGAAAGTTGCTTGATGTATCGATGATGTATATCAAATTTCGTATTGAACAGTTGAATGATTTCCGAGATATGGATCATTATCCATTTTGCATGAAATTAAAGATGGCTGCTAAGGTTCCCATCCAATCAGGTCCCAATTCTATAGGCTTCTGGTCCTTGACTAGGTAAATAAGCATACCAAATTTGGAATTCATCAGCGGAACAGTTTTCCGGCTATCTTGCTCACGAACGGACGTACGGACAGACGGACGTACAAGATGATGACAATACCCCATGGCCAAAATTGGCCGAGGGGTAAAAACATGGGTCTGTGCCTGATAAATTTTAAGCCTTTTGGGGTTGCAACTCATTCATAGAAAGCTCCCTGTATATGAACAACTGCACTGACAACTGCATGCCATCATCTGTCAGTCTGAAGACCGGCAAGGTTGAATTCAGTTCAATTCAGGAAATTGATCATATGCACAGTGTGCACCCAAACATTAGGAACACAGTTGTAATTAATATAGTAATATATATGTGTGGACACAAATGATTCGTGCAGAAGCTTCAGGGTAAATCATATGATGTGCAATACAATTATTTGTTAGCAAAATTGAAGGAAATGTTGTCCTTCGTTTAAGATGACACGAAATTCAAAAATCAGGGATTCAGTACTGCGGGGATTTCCCCGCCAGTTATTTCACATTATACTTCTGAAATAAACTATGGTTCATGCAAAAAGCTTTAGGGTAAATCATATGATGTGGAATAGAATGATTTCATATAGCAAAATTGAAGGCCCATTTTGACTGGAACGGACAAGAAGAAGAGAAACTCAGTGGTGCCACCTTCAGGCAGATGTTGCTGAAATGCAATACGGACTGGCGTCCTGTTGCAAGGAATGCGTATTCCGAATTTCGGAACAATCCAACACAGCATTTGGAAGTTATCGCTTCGAACAGATGTACACGAAAAAAAAATCTATTTTGACCCAGTGGCGCCACCTTCAGGCCGATGTTGCTGAAATGCAATACGGACTGGCCTCTTGTCGCAAGGAATGTGAATGCTGAATTTCGGAAGAATCCAACAGAGCGTTAGGAAGTTATCGCTTCGAACAGACATGCACGGACGTACACGAACATCCACGGACTCAAAGAAGCAAGAACCAATGGCGCTACCTTCAGGCAGATGTTGCTGAAATGTAATACGGACTGGCGTCTTGTCACAAGGAATGCGTATTCTAATTTTGGAAGAATCCAACAAAACTTTAGGAAGTTATCACTTCGAACAGACATGCACGGACGTACACGGACATCCACGGATGCAAAGAAGCAAGAACTAGTGGTGCCACCTTCAGGCAGATGTTGCTGAAATGCAATACGGACTGGCCTCTTGTCGCAAGGAATGCGAATGCTGAATTTCGGAAGAATCCAACAAAGCGTTAGGAAGTTATCGCTTCGAACAGACATGCACGGACGTACATGTACACGAACATCCACGGACAAAAAGAAGTAAGAACCAGTGGCGCCACCTTCAGGCAGATGTTGCTGAGATGTAATACAGACTGGCATCTTGTCGCAAGGTATGCATATTCCGAATTTCGGAAGAATCCAACAAAGCGTTAGGAAGTTATCACTTCGAACAGTCGTACACGGACATTCACGGATACGAAGAAGCAAGAACTAGTGGCGCCACCTTCAAGCAGATGTTGCTGAAATGCAATACGGACTGGTGTCTTGTCGCAAGGAATGCGTATGCCGAATTTCGGAAGAATCCAATTAAGCGTTAGAAAGTTATCGCTTCGAACAGACATGCACGGACGTACACGGACATCCACATATGCAAAGAAGCAAGAACTAGTGGCGCCACCTTCAGGCAGATGTTGCTGAAATGCAATATGGACTGGCGTCTTGCCGCAAGGAATGCATATTCCGAATTTCGAAAGAATCCAACAAAGCGTTAGGAAGTTATCGCTTCGAACAGACATGGACGGACATCCACGGACACAAAGAAGCAAGAACCATTTTAAAGTCCCCGGCCGCGTTGCGGCGGGGGACAAAAATGGGGTTTCTGACCCAGGCGCATTACGGCACGGGTTACTTCCCTTCTGCATGTCATTCTCGTCTCGCGAGACTCCCTACTGCGAGAAAGAGTCTCACGTGTAAATGCAACAGTACTGGCCAGCCTACATTCACGAGCAGGCACGTTCAACAGCAGGACCGTATTCACCAGCAGGACCGGAAAGATCTCCACGATGTATGGACGATAATTCTGTCCAGCTGCTTGCGGCAGAAACAATGTAACAAGATATACTACTAGACTGTTCTTCGTCCGTCAGATGTTTCTCTCTGGTGTCATATTCTGCACGTACACCAACCTATCTCTACGAGTGTCCAGCCACCCAGAAATTACAACTCTGTCGTCAATCACTGACGGGCGATGCTGTTAAAACATCAGAAATACCTTTATTGCATGGACCATGGAGCATAGTAGGCTCCATGATTGGACCTACACAATTTTGGATTTGGATTAATACTGCCACAATCGTGGAGATCTTCCCAGCCCCGCTGGTGAATACGGCCCTGCTGGTGAATGTGCCTGCTCGTGAATCATGTGAATATACGCTGGCCAGTACTGTTGCCATAGCCCGTTAAACAGAAACAGACACAGCTGAAGGTGACAGCTAAACACGCCTCACGATAGGACGAACTCCCTGCATATATCCTACGCTGGAGTACATAATGTGCGCATTATTGCGCAGTACGCGGCTACGTCACAACCGGGTCCCCTCGTGAATATTGGGTCTCCTCTTGAACGGGCTCCTCTTGAATGTTGGCTGGCAGCTGCCACTGGGAGCCATCCCCCCAAAATTTGGGGGGTGAGTAGGCGGCGTATGATTTTTACCGTCTGTATCCGGCTTGTCATTGACCGGCTGACTCCGCCGAGTTAGAAGCGAATTGCTAAACATAACGTGGGCTATATAAGTGGAAAATGACTCTTTCCGTTTCGGAGCATATCAATCGCGAACAAATTATTGTCGGTATGTATACTTGGCCGTGAAAGCGAGTTATCTAATACAGGAAGTAGTTCGTACAGTTCCGATCCATTCTCAAAGAGAGCCGTGTCTACCGCAAGACGGTACATCTTCGGAAAATTTATCCCGGGTTCTTGGTGTGACATGTACTTGATCAGGGCAAGGCAGTTGCAGCATTTCTGTTCTTCATTCACTACATAGTACTGTTCACACGCCCTGTGACATGTACTTTTGTTGCTATCATTATGCAAGTTTTGTTGTTAAAAAAATAAAACTGAACGTTGAACTTTATTTATGGCCTACTCGTTTGAAGCAGCAGATATAAATTTAGTTGACCTAGATTCTGCATTGAAGATCAACCATTAAAACGCGGAAAACAACGAATGACGTCAATTATACCGTATTTTCGCCTGCATGTTGTCTGATCGTACTATTCTTGTTTATCTGATGATGCTAAACAATAATGATCTTGTGATCTTTGGGTTAGGTCATAACTTTTCTGAAGATGTACCATTTTGCGTGTCTACCGGCGGGAGAATAGTCCCGGTCGAGCGAGTGATGTCATGCTGCCTCGCTTTGAGATTGGAGATTCAAAAATGTCACCAGTTTACATGAGAGTCGCTTTGGTCTCCCGCGGGTAGACACGGCTCTCTATGAGAATGTTCTGCATGTATCTTAATGAATCCACGCCGGCACAGTTACAAAAATCTATCTCCACATGAATTTGTTCTCCTCTAACACCTCGACCATTTATCTATCTAACTCAAACACACGTGACCTCCATGCGTGCATAGTCTCACCTATAAGCCTAAGAAACCGGTAATCTGATTGGCGGCCTATAATGCCGTATTCCTCGCTGATTGGTTGGTGGAAAAAGCGATATATATTAGTCATATATAGTACCATTTCATACTTGTCGACTGCCTCTATCCTTGTTGAGTGTGGGTTGGCATAACGTAAGAGATAGGGACTAGAAAATGCTGATCTGTAACTTGCATTGTTCAAATCATGAGATTATTGATGTGCCACAGTTCCTTCCGCCGTCTCTCGATCCGTCCTTATCTCTCTCGCTCTCTCTCTCTCTCTCTCTCTCTCTCTCTCTCTGTGTTGATAATTCCTGTTCAGTGTGTTAAGTTTGTTCCCACTACTTATTATATTGCTCGCATAATTGTTATAGTCCAGTATGAGCAAGGAGTAGATATACAGTAATATCATTCCACTAATTATTCTATTATAAGCGGTGCCTTTTGACTGCTACAGACGGACAGAAAATTAAGGTCTGAAGGTAACTCATAATTTAAAAAAAAGAACTAGTTAGGTATCCAGCGTGACAGGTAACTGACACCAATTGACCCCTTCCCCCCCCCCCCCCCGACCCAGAACTTGCACGCATGGACAGTCATGGATGGACGGACGGGAGCCCGTTTAATAGTAGAGATGCCAGTTACCTATTCGCCTCTAGCGGTGGATCGTGAAATTAACGGTGCCATCATGTAGGTATTGTCTGGTAGCTACATGTCTTCCACGTTTGGTAGCTCTAAACCACATGCATGGGTGTCTACCAGCCCAGTTACTCATACTCAGATGACAGTTACCTATTTGCCCCTATCGTGGAACTAACGGTACCGGCATGTAGGTATTGTCTCGTAGTATTGGTGTACCCAGTTTGGTGGCTCTGAACCACTTGCAAAGGTGTCTACCAGATGCCATGTATATTCGCCCCCTAGGGGTGGGTCGTGGAACTAACGGTATCATCATTCAGGTAATGCCTCGTAGTATATGTGTACCAAGTTTAGTGGATCTAACCCACTTACAAGGGTGTCTACAGACGCTATCTGTGACAGACAAACAAACATACGGTCCTTTCAGACCGGCTCTTTTAATAGTAGTAGCACACTTGCCGTGGGGAAAAAACATCATGGAAGAAATAACAGGAGTTCAATATTGATGAATTATAAACTTCGCTGGCGGAAAGAGTTAATCGGTGGATCCTGGAACTGACGGTACCAACAGATGGGTATTGTCTCATAGACATGTGTATCAAGGTTGGTGGATCTAAACCATTTGCAAGGGTGTCTACCAATTACTTATTCGAATGCCAGTTACCTGCCCGTACGACGTCGGTCTTTACAGGTTAGTTTTTCTGGGTATTCTTACGTTTACCAGGTTTACCCCATGTTGAGGCGTTTACTCAACGCAGTATAGAACGCACAGAAATTTGGTGACAAAACTTCGACGAAAGTCTATAAAGACATATTTCATCGAACGATGCAATGGTGGTGCAAAGAACATGGACTTCTGGAAGACAATTAAGCCCTTTATTTCTACATCGAACAAATCTGGTACTTTCCTCATGATCCGGGAGGAGGGTGATATAATCTGGTACTTTCCTCATGATCCGGGAGGAGGGTGATATAATCTGGTACTTTCTTCATGATCCGGGAGGAGGGTGATATAATCTGGTACTTTCTTCATGATCCGGGAGGAGGGTGATATAATCTGGTACTTTCCTCATGATCCGGGAGGAGGGTGATATAATCTGGTACTTTCCTCATGATCCGGGAGGAGGGTGATATAATCTGGTACTTTCCTCATGATCCGGGAGGAGGGTGATATAATCTGGTACTTTCCTCATGATCCGGGAGGAGGGTGATATAATCTGGTACTTTCCTCATGATCCGGGAGGAGGGTGATATAATCTGGTACCTTCCTCATGATCCGGGAGGAGGGTGATATAATCTGGTACTTTCCTCATGATCCGGGAAGAGGGTGATATAATCTGGTACTTTCCTCATGATCCGGGAGGAGGGTGATATAATCTGGTACTTTCCTCATGATCCGGGAGGAGGGTGATATAATCTGGTACTTTCCTCATGATCCGGGAGGAGGGTGATATAATAAACAATCAATGATCCGGGAGGAAGGTGATATAATCTGGTACTTTCCTCATGATCCGGGAGGAGGGTGATATAATCTGGTACTTTCCTCATGATCCGGGAGGAGGGTGATATAATCTGGTACTTTCCTCATGATCCGGGAGGAGGGTGATATAATCTGGTACTTTCCTCATGATCCGGGAGGAGGGTGATATAATCTGGTACTTTCCTCATGATCCGGGAGGAGGGTGATATAATCTGGTACTTTCCTCATGATCCGGGAGGAGGGTGATATAATCTGGTACTTTCCTCATGATCCGGGAGGAGGGTGATATAATCTGGTACTTTCCTCATGATCCGGGAGGAGGGTGATATAATCTGGTACTTTCCTCATGATCCGGGAGGAGGGTGATATAATCTGGTACTTTCCTCATGATCCGGGAGGAGGGTGATATAATCTGGTACTTTCTTCATGATCCGGGAGGAGGGTGATATAATCTGGTACTTTCCTCATGATCCGGGAGGAGGGTGATATAATCTGGTACTTTCCTCATGATCCGGGAGGAGGGTGATATAATCTGGTACTTTCCTCATGATCCGGGAGGAGGGTGATATAATCTGGTACTTTCCTCATGATCCGGGAGGAGGGTGATATAATCTGGTACTTTCTTCATGGTCCGGGAGGAGGGTGATATAATCTGGTACTTTCTTCATGATCCGGGAGGAGGGTGATATAATCTTGTACTTTCCTCATGATCCGGGAGGAGGGTGATATAATCTGGTACTTTCCTCATGATCCGGGAGGAGGGTGATATAATCTGGTACTTTCTTCATGATCCGGGAGGAGGGTGATATAATCTGGTACTTTCCTCATGATCCGGGAGGAGGGTGATATAATAAACAATCAATCTGACATTGCAGAGACTATGAATAACTATTACCTCTCGGTAGCTGACGATATAGGTACTGACAAGAACCTACCAAAAGTGAGTGATTTTTATGATACAACTAGCTTTGTGAAAGCATCTGTTAACTATCATGAAAATCACCCTAGTATATTGGATATCAAAACTAAGTGTCTGCAACAGTCTTCTTTTGCTTTCACCCATACTACTACTGAAGATGTGACTAAAGTTCTGTGTGATATGGACACCACAAAGGCAACTGGCAGTGACAATATCCCTGGTAAAGTCCTAAAAATTGCTCGGGATATTATAGCACCCTCTTTCTGCTCCATTTTTATCGGGTTTACCAAGGGTAAACCCTATATTAGTATCACTTTTCAGATTTTTTTTCTTTTTTCTTCTGCACATGTGTAGTTTTGATCTCCTGCCCGGAGACTGTTCTCATTTGATGCCCCTTAGAGCATTCACAACAGGCCTCGCACAAGCCATGCAATTCCAAGCGCTAAGAGTAATGGAATTCCGTTGAAAGGGCATGGAAAGTCAGAGGAAATATATGTACAGAGTCCGGGGAAAATGAGTGGAAAAAGCTAAGTTATTCTCTGAAGTTCAGCGAAATTTGTTGCGGAATAAAAATCCAAACAGCCGTGAAACGTGTTTGCTGGTGACCGAGTTTCGCCAGATTGGAACGAGGTCAGACAGCTCATTTACATATTTTGTGTAGCCCATTGGTTGAACTAAACTCGTGACTGTTTCCCGCTGAATCAATATTCATATTCTGTGACGTGTATTGGTCGAGGTCATAATTTCGACAGCTGATTGGCTCACGCTCTTGACATCTATACTAATTTACGTATCCAGAACGCAAAATGGTACATCTTCAGAAAATTTATGACCTAGGCCTATCCCAAAGTTCACAAGATCATTATTGTTTAGCATCATCAGATAAACAAGAATAGTACGATCAGATAACATGCAGGCGAAAATACTGTATAATTGACGTAATTCGTTGTTTTCCGCGTTTCAATGGTTGATCTTCAATGCATAATGTAGGTCAACTAAATTTATGTCTGCTGCTTCAAACGAGTAGGACTACAAGTACGTTCGGTTTTATTTTTTTAACGACAAAACTTGCATAATGTTAGCAACAAAAGTACATATCATCGGGCGTATGAACAGTACTATGTATTGAATGAAGAACAGAAATGCTGCAAATGCCCTGACCTGATCATGTACATGTAATGCTAAGAACCTTGGAATAGGTCATAAATTTCCCGAAGATGTACCGTCTTGCATCCAGAACAGTCCCATTTGAACTGGTCAAATTGCAGTCACCATTGTTCGTTGGTTTGGAATTTAGCTTTAGGCTAATTTTGCCGATGCCGGGAAAATGCAAATTTAGTGAACATTGGCTGAGAATGGATGATTATAACTGTGGTTGTCCCGTCACGGTGAGAGGACAGGAACGTACACAATATGTCAAACAAATGTGGATCTGTCCAATATGGACGATGGTCGGAGCCATACAAAGATTACAGAGTATACATTACGCATGGACAGAAAAATCAGGGCGGACAGCACATGAACATACCGGCATTTCTGACTATGCACGAGCTTCAACTTCTACCTCGAACGGTGAGACGACCAATACCCTGCACGACCGTGGCCATATGCCAACATCTGCCGGAGATCATCGCGAGGGTATTTCTGGCTTTCTTTCAACAAATTAGACATTGGAACCGTAAATAGTGTGGTGTTTGAAACAAATACAGTCACACTGATATAGATAGACTGTCTTTCAATATGAAGTCAGACATGGACGATGGCTGAGTTATGAATGTCTGATCTAGAACTTGTATGAAAAGCGTTGTTTAGAGGTCACGGAAATTTCAAAAATTGGTCATAGAAAAGTCATGAAATTTTGAACCTCTGAAGGCGCACGAACCCTGTCATAAAAAAAATACCGTTCTTCTCTCTGACAGTCATATACACGGTGGCTTGTGCATTGAACGTGATAATTGGGAGATTATCGCAGTAAATTTTATCTTTCCAATTTCTTTTAAAAGTTGCCTTTATCTGGTAGCATTTGTTACGGCGAGAGGGATAGTCATTCTCCACGGTCCAGCGACAACCGATCCTATCTGGCTATTATGTGGGGCTGATGCCAGGAAGTCACTGCGCCACAAAGCAATAGCAGGATAACCAGCGAGTAATATAGGACCAGCACTTATTGTCCCATCAGTTTTTTTAGTCACTCTTTCAAATGCAAGAACTCGAAATTGGTACATGATATATAGATCTGGAACTTCAACTTTACACACATATTCTTGA
>JAVTVY010026872.1:0-11168 GCA_036873755.1 Hanleya hanleyi | reverse complement strand
AAATACAATTAACAGTGAAAAAAAAACTCTGAATTTTTTATAATACAATGTCTCCAGATCAATACATGTTTTCCTTGTTATCAATAGTTCTTCAACAAGACTTGTTTGAATTCTTCATCATCTTTCTGTCCTTGGTGGGTATAGATGTACGTCACAACCTCTTCACGTGGAATTTTGGCAGGACAAGCCGCTACCACTGCCAGGGTAATTTCCATCTCGGTCACAGCCTGTAGTGCTTCAGTGAGGTCCGCGTATGAGGCCACCAGAGTGTTCAGGTGAGGTCTGATGAGCTGCAGGACTGTCTCGATGTACTTCTCAGCTATATAGGTCGACACCTGGTAGGTCAGAGTTTGCCTAATTGTACTGGCAAGACCCTGCAACTCTCGCCACGCTGTTAATTTCAATGTGACACCTTGAGGACAAGCCACCAGCTCTTGCGTATCTAAGCGTTTTCGCCATTTTCGAATATGAACGAGGAGCTGGTCATTGAAATAAGCACAACTCACATAGATGTCGTCAGCCACATGTAATTTCGCTTCGTCCTTTCCCTGGTCACGAATAATCGCATCGATGGCGTAATCAAGGGCCTCCAGTTCTTGCCAGGTGTCCAAGTTCAGGGTAATATGTTTACCAGGTCTGTCATTAAACCCCGCTGAATTAAAATGCACTTCTGCGTCTTTGACACTCACCGTCAAATAAGGTGAAAGCTCCCAAATGTCCTTGTGGGCTGTCTGGTGAGCCGCTTCGATCAGATTGTTGATCTCCTGGACAGACATAGGAAGTTGTTGTTTCACAGGCACTTGCTGGGGTACTACGACTGGCGCCTCAATCACTGGTATTACTAACGGTGTTAAACGGGGACGTTTGGGGCGGCCAGCACGTTTAGCAGATGTAGTACTCTCTGGGGTAGTGTGCGTACGTTTGCTGGCTGTACGGGTAGTGTCCATCACTAAGATCTCTTCATCTTGTATAACGTCGTCGTCGTCGGCTTCAAGTAAATGTGCTAGTTCAGCATTTCCCGTGATATTCAACGCCTCCACGAAGGCTAGCAATCCATAGTAGGTAAATTTCCGTACCTCATGGATGAGGGCTGTGTTTTGGGCTGAAGGGGTTTTCTCCGCCATGATTTCTTCGACACTCTGTTCCAGGAGTAGGTTTTCCTCCGCCATAAGGAAATCACATAATTCATCCACATGCTTCATCTCATCCATGAAACGAAGACGGTGCTTGTCAAGCCTCGCTAAAAATAATGATGATGACGTCATGACTATAGCTGGGTGGCTGGCTGGGTAGCTAGAGGTGAAGCAAGCAGGCAGGCTGACAGAGAGAGACAGGCAGGCTGGTCAAGTCAAGTAAGTCCCAGTAGTACGCAGAGTAATGCATTGAATACTAACCTTTCCCTAAAAATGGACTCCTTTTATAGCCCATTGAACCTCATTTGCATATTTTCAGCGGATCACAGGCCGCCATCTTGAAAAACGACCACCCTCACACACAAAAAACAAGCCGCCATCTTGAACACGACCACACACACACACACACACACACAAACCCCCCTCTGGAAAACGACCCCAAAGACCTCATTTGCATATTTTCAGGGACAACAAGGCCGCCGTCTTGAAACCAACCACCCCTAACCCACAAAAAACAGGCCGCCATCTTGAAAACAGTGGGGAAAAACCCAGAGACCTCATTTGCATATTTTCAGAGGGGACAACAGGCCGCCATCTTGAAGCCGACCACCCCTAACCTAGAAAAAACAGGCCGCCATCTTGAAAATATGCAAATGAGGACCGTGAAACAAGTGCAATTGACCGCCAAAAAAAAAAACAGGCCGCCATCTTGAATCCGACCACCCCTAACCTAGAAAAAACAGGCTGCCATCTTGAAAATAGGCAAATGAGGCGCGAAACAAGTGCAAGTGTCCTTGACCTACAAAACCAGGCCGCCATCTTGAAGCCGACCACCCCTAACCTAGAAAAAACAAGCCGCCATCTTGAAAATATGCAAATGAGGACCGAAACAAGTGCAATGGGCCGCCATCTTGAAACCGACCACCCCTAACCTAAAAAAAACAAGCCGCCATCTTGAATAGTACCAATGCACCCAATGACCTCATTTGCATAAAACTCATTAACATAAACTCACGCATGCGCACACACATAGCCACGCCCACAAAATTATTTCTGCGCATGCGCACTGAACCCAATTGGCCCTTCAATGCGTGCTACCTACTACTCACGGCCTATATTCCGCGAAAATATGAGGGGGATACGCCGGAGATGGTAACCAACACTTGATAACTCTGCCGGTATCTCTTCGATATTTGATTCTGTTTAGTTATTTTTAAACCTGTACAGATACCCGTTTCAAAAATATATCTTTTGCTACACATTTCTTTCACCTCACGACGAGAAGTTTACCGTAAAAGATGCATGGTGTCGATTCGACGGGAATTTTTCGCGATACACCGGCACAAAACGTTTTAATAACTTTGATTGAAAATGCATCAAAAAAAATACAAATCTAAATAAATAGTTTTCATTTCGAGTATTATAGGATCATGAAAAAAATATAAATGTTTTTGTATATTCTTTTAAGAAAACAGAGTTCACAGTCTGCCTGCATGATCCCCACATTTATCTCACACCATATGTGCAAATAAAATATCGCCCCACTTCAACCCCACTATCGTCTTAGGCTATGCATGAAAGAATGCTTGCCCAACAAAATCCCCACGTCGGACTTAAACTTTCAGTACCGCCCGGCACATTCCCTACATTGGACTTTGTCTACGAGCGCTGGAAAAAGTCCACCCCACCTAATCCCTACAAACAACTCAGTCGATTAAATCCGAAGTTCATTTTCCCTACACCAACCCCACGTTAGACTTTGAATATATAGTAGATAAAGGTATGCCCTACATCATCCCCACGCGAACTTTGAATTCTCGCCCATTCACCCGTCATAATCCCCACATCAGCCCTACATAATCCCCATATTTATGCTAAATTTGCATAACCGTGGGCAGCTGCCCCACACAAACCCTACGTTATCCCCACGAGGAAAGTTCCAAACCACGCTTCGCCCCACACGAACCCCACGCGCCCACCAAAACCCCACACTTTCCCTACGCAAACCCCACGTTTATGTTTGTAAGGGTAATATTTAGACAACTATGTTTAAGTGACAAGTCAAATAGCGTTTTATATAAGAGTTTGGATGCTTTTGTTACCTCTACGGTGGTAATTGATATACTCCGTTGATCGTCTTACCTGTATATGGCCCCCTTCATATTCATAATTGTATCTGCAATCGACGATGACAAACTGCTCTATGACATGGTCATATTCGTGGTTCAGGACTTTGACCATCGTTTCTGGGGTGATGGACTTCAGGTCTTGGTGCTTGCCAGGTACCGTAGGCAAACAGAACGTCTTGCTACCGTCGCTTATTATGTTAGCATCTTCCGCAACTGAAAACGTTAAGAAGAGAACATATTTAGCTGCAAGCGAAAAGTCCAACCGGATTTCAAATTATGTAACGATTCTGGTAAAATAAAATATGAGAACTTATTCATTTGTGAATGATATAATATGCATATCATTCGGTAATAATGATATCTTGTTATATTTTGTTTTGTAAATTGGATAAAGAGATCGAAACCATTTTGGGAATGACCTGTATTTCATTTATAGATTCAAATTTTACCTTTATCTAGAGCTGACTTAACCATCGCCTCGGTTTCGGAGTGACACCGTTTCAGTGGTACCTTCCGAGCAGACGGCACATCCAGACTCCGAGATCTCGCGAACATATCCAGTCGCCGCCGTCGTTTTTGAACTGGGATTGACTCATTATCTATATCGGCGCTTTGTCTCTTGTGACTTGCTAAGGTTAAACGGTTGAATTTAGTAGACAGTCTTTGGGATGCTGGTGTTTTCGGCTGAAAAAAACGAAGAAAGATGATTGAATAATTATACAGTAACGTACAACCAGACAGAAGTATATGACGATGAGTCGTTCAAGAAGTTTGCATCTGATGCTGGAGAATCGAATAGGATTTCTTTGCAATAACAGTGGGTGAACAAAGTGGATAAGAAGTATGAGCTATATAGAACTTTACCTTAAAAGCCTTGCCGAAACATGGGCTAGAATTGTTGATTATGGGAGCGTTCAGCAACGTGCAAAATGCTACAGACATTTCTTCGTTGCTGGTGAATTCCTCGCCGCTGTCGTATTGGAGGCGAGTCACTGGGGATGACGTCACGGATACAGGACTGCCATCTCCATTCTCCAAACACAAACCACTGTCTTTGAAATCTTGGTCTCCCAGCAGACTGATACTTTGGTTCTGGGAAGTAGTTGTGGGATAGGCGACATCTATCGGGGTGGAGGATGATATAGCCTTGTCGTGGTAACGACGTTTTGGAAGAGTTACTTTGTTTCCGGTAAAAAAATCCGACATTGGTGAATCAGAAATATTGTCAAATTCGAATTCTCTTGATAAGATTACGGCACTTTCTTCATCAAATGACTCTTCAAATAATCTCTGCTTGAGGGATAGAGACATTTTAGACATGCAAAAACTATAACGGAACACTGTGTATAAAGGCTTGTTCGGATGGTCACAAGCACAAGTGCAAAGTGTACTACCTCAGCAAAATATCCGGCCTTTTTATATACCTGTAGTTTGTCCATGTTTCGTTGGACAGAACAGTGTTCAACCGATCAGTAATCATATAGCTACATTATGTTAAATAGAAGATCAAACGATCAGTCCCCCATTTCCGTCTGGAATAAAGATGTTACCCATGCCTATTGTTCTGAGCTAAAATCACATTTAGCTAATCTGTTGTTTGCATGGTGGGTTGTGTGTGATGTGTTCTGCTCATTGCCGTATCTCACCATTAGGTTCACAGCTGATCTATTACTGAAACAACAAAGGAAGGGACAGCTATCGGAAACGTTCACTCATATCCCAGCAAATACGTGAGATCGAGATGGAAGTTTTTCAAAAACTCTTATCGAAGTTATCCAAAAATCAAATTGTGTTTATATCGCGCCATTACTTCACCGTTTTTCGAGTTTACAATATAGTTTACGAACATTTCAGTGTTGTTGAAATTCTTGTCCAATATTGTCGACAGGTGTAGTATATCTTATGGGCTAATTAACCAACAGGTGACGTGACAGTGAGACTATACTTGACGAGGAACAGTTCATTAGAAAACAACGGAAGGGACAGCTGACGAGCACGTTCACTGATATCACAGCAAATCAGAGAGATCAACTTAGACGTTTTCCATAAATTCCAATTGTATTTCATATTGCTTTTCGAGTTTATAAATATACTTGACGTACATTTCAGTGTTGTGAAAGTTCTTGGCTACTATTGTCAACCGGTGTAGTGTCTCTTGGGCTAATCAACTAACAGGTGGAGTGACATCGAGACTTCACAAAATTCACAATTGTTTTCTATAGTATCCTGTACAAATGGGCATAAACGATCGTTTCAACTCTATCTGGTCTGGGTTGTTTGGAGAGATTAAAAGTATTATAAAGATTTAACCACCGTCTGGCATGGTTTTCTCTGACACATTCCAAATGAAGACATATTCTGAATATATTAAAAATCCCCTATCATCTCTGATTCGAACAATATGTCATCTTTCATTTGTTTTCATTTGTTTATGTTTGACAAGTTTGAGGAGAAAGACAAGCATCTTGGTGAGAGAGGACATTCGAGAAATACGAGGGTCATTTTGATAATAAACATGGGCAACATTTAAAGCGATGTATATTTAACCGTTCAAGTAAGGGTGTACAATTTTATTTTTCAAGTCTATATGCCCTGTACATCCAGAATGAATTGATCATCTAATTATGCCTCTGTCCAAAATATCACCAAATAATTACCTGTTGGTATGAAACGAAAAAGCGAAGAATCATTTCATAAATTACATAAAAACCACCAGGGATGAGAAAAGTCTAAATCAGGACCGAAAGTTGATGGTTTCTAATGTGCAACGGAGAATGCACACTTCCACATTCCCTAGGATCAAAAGCCTTCAGGCTCTTTTTTGTTCGCTGATATCGGCGACGTCAAGTACTCCAGATCCAATCGGAAGAAAGCATGGATTTTGTGTTATGACGTCCTATAGGTATACGTACACGAATGTGTATGTGCCCCTGCTGTATTTGTTTCATTCGAATGTCTACAGGTTAGACGCCACTATATTAAGTGTGTATAGAAGATGAAATACCGCAGAAAACAGGGCGTCCGCTGATTGGCTGTTATTGATCCCAGGAAGGAATGGTTGGTATCATATATGTTGAAATTCTTTTTGGATTATTTGACAAAGAAAAATACATTCAAAAAGCTGGAACAGTGTCTGCAGACAGCAGCATTGTGACAGCTTTTTGTCGGGTACCCCCATGGTGTTTTAGGACATTTTCAGTTTCTGCCGGGTGATTGTCTATCATGGCGGCTGGTTCGAAATCGAGCCGCTCATCATGTTCAAATTGCCGATAAATTTGACTGTACAAATCAGTCTTTCCAGCAAGGTATGTCATTTGTTGCAACGAAATATTGAGAATATTTTTTTCTGAAGATGTGCCGGCCAAATTTACTACATAATAAGGAGGGAATTTTAATGGTATCGTCTAACCTGAACAGAGTGATCGTTAGGAACGGAAAGGGACGATACTCTAACTTCCTCTGGAATGGAATTAGGAACGTAAAACTGGTCTCTGGAAATAGTATATTTAATGCTTACGTTGCGGCATTAACCTAATGCCTTCTACAGAGCTAATCTTGTACTGGAAACAAATCTATATATACAGCTGATTACATACAAAGTGAGTACTGTTCACTTGCAGTGTGCCTGAGATCATTGAAAAGGGTGTTGAACATATATAGGATAACAATAAAAAGTGTGAAATCTTGCTTGCAAAGTGAGTACTGTTTTTACAAAGTGAGTACTTACGACTGATATTTACAAAGTGAATACTGCTCACTGCAGTGAACCCGGGATCATTGAAAAGGGGTCTTGAACATATACAGTATAACAATAAAATGTGTAAGGTCTTGTTGATGAGCAAAGCCATTTAGGGCTACAGCATAACACAAGTACATATCGCACCTTATGTAAATCGATGGACCACTGGTTTAAATTTCAACTTGTTCGTCCAATATTAGTACATAATTTAAATGCACGATTATATACAGTACATATTGTAAGCGTCAGATCCAACATTCGGTTGGGGGGGGGGGGGAAAGAAGGAAATTCACATGTATGGTGTTTGCAGAATGAGTTGCAAAGTTAAGTGTCACAATCGCTTCTTTGTTTTCTTCAGTGTGGTATCCCATACGTTAGATAGTCGAAAGCGAAGACCACCGTTCCGATTTAATGAGGGATTTTCCACTCGGGCCCAAATGGCCTCTTTGACGCCCCTCTCAAACCAACGTCCTTCCCTGTCCATGATTATGACGTCCTCGTTGATGAAAGTGTGGCCAGTATCACACATATGTTTGAATACCGCGGAATCATTGCCATCTGATCTGGCGGCCCGGTGTTGACTCATGCGTTTCTTTAGCGTTTGTTGCGTTTCCCCGATGTACCGATCGGGACAGTTTTGGTCCTGGCACCTGATTCCATACACAATGTCACTTTCCTTGTTCTTCTCAGGCTTGTCTTTGGGGTGCACAAGGATGTTCCGTAGAGTATTTTGCGGTTTGAAGCACGTTTTGACATTATACTGTCCGAACATCCTCCTCACTTTTTCCGAAAGGTTCCTCACATACGGAATGGAGACCGTAGTAGTATTGGACTGGCCGCTGGGGCGGGGTGGTCTGCAGTTAGATCGTGGGGTTAGAGCCTTTTTGGAATGTCCAATCATTATAACCGCGTTTATTGAGTGTACGTTTGAGGTACTCTTGTTCCTGCTGCCGGTCATTAGTATCCGTGATGACAGTTTCCGCCCTATGGAACAGTGTGCGAATGACTCCCAACTTCTGGTTAAGGGGGTGGTGTGAGTCAAAATCCAAATATTGATCAGTGTGGGTTGGTTTACGATACACACTGATGGCCAAGGAACCGTCGTTTCGAACCTTGATCAGCGTATCCAAGAAAGGAAGTTGTTTGGACTCCATGACCTCCATCGTAAACTTGATGTTGGTATCCAACCCATTTAGAAATTCAAAGAAAGGAGCAAGGTCGGACGCGATAATCTTCGCCCACGTGTCATCGACATAGCGAAACCAGTGTGCTGGTGGAGTTCCCGGATATGAACTCAGCGCCTTCCCTTCAAATTTTTCCATATATAGGTTGGCAATAATAGGAGAGATCGGTGACCCCATCGCACAGCCATGCTTCTGTTTGTACACTTTATTTTTATATGAAAAATATGTCATGCTCAGACAGAGTTCCAGTAAGTCACATACCTGCTGGGGTGAGAGTTTGGTACGTGTGGCCAGTGTATCATCAGCTACCAGCAGGGTTCTAGCTGCGTCAACGGCTGCCACTGGGGGGATGCTTGTGAACAGGCTGGTGACGTCAAATGATACAAGTGTTTCTTCAGTGTCAAGTTTGATATCGGAAATTTTACTCACAAAGTCCTGTGAACTCGTCACATGGTGTACAGATCTACCGACCAGTGGTTTGATGATTTCCGTAAGATATTTGGCGATATGATAGGTAACCGAACCGATAGAGCTGACGATAGGTCTCACAGGGATGTTGGTTTTGTGGATTTTTGGTAAACAGTATAACGTAGGAATATACTCCTCTGGAATGGGTGGGTGTGCTACGCGATAGCCTCCCTTGCGATTAAGATAGGATTGCTCATGTTGGGTAAAAAACCACTAAATAATCGCCATACTTGAGATGTAGTAAATTGGCTGAGCACATCTTGAGGAAACTATACTCCCTAATATTCGCCGCCACAAATGAACCGCCACACCAGGTAGCCTGGCCTTCCCGCTCAAACATATAAACTATTCAGCATACATTCCCACCATTTTTCTGAGATAAGGCCGCCAGAGATATAGTCAGTCCGCTCGACACCATTACAGAAAATTTCGGAGGTGGCCAATCAAACTGGCCCCGATTTTTTTCCGATTAAAATTTGAAAAAGTGGTTTTGATATATTTGAGAGTCAAATATTATAGAAATATTTTAAAATGCATCACAGACCATTTTTTATTCAGTCAAGTATAATAACCAATTAATGTTCGCCGGAAGTCAAGTACTGATAATAATCTTACACCCAGAAACTTCGATGGTGGATTGTTCCACACCTATAATGATCTCCTTAATATCTATTTGGTACATTGGCCTGGCAGATCTTCAGAAAACTGTGATCTCAATATTTTCCTGTGAACTAATGAAATATATTGTCAGAAAGACTGGCTTCTGCCTACAAACAAATGATAAATGAGACGAACATATTAGCATTTCTGAAGTCACAGCTGGCGGAAACGAGATCATATAGTATCAACATCCCCATGGCGGCGACATGTATGACGAAAATTTGCTGAAATTTATTTTTATTTACATAGCGAGCAACAAACTTCTCAGCTATGAATATCAACTATTGTAGAGAATATATATATATATATATATATATATATTACACAAACCAATATACTTCCGGAATGAATATGGTAATCAGCAATAACGACTGAAAATATATATCCACATTTGATTTCGACAATTCACATAAGCAAGCACAGGTAATTAGGCACTTTCTCTTGCAGACAAGCATGTACAATATATACAATTTAATAAACAAATGATAATTACAGTTTAACAACTATACACATAACAATAACAAGTTTAGCACTTTAGCACGGACACGATGCCATCAACGTGCATAAGAGGTATGTTTAGAACTTGAGTCCCCGTCTCATTGATGATCTGCTCGTCTCTCCAGCCCAAGACTTGGATTTAATGCGGCATTTACGGAGATCTTCTTTGTAATCGTCGTGATGCATCGGCATGTAGGTCTGGGGTGAGCACATTTCCTTCTGATGTTCAAAGAAGTTCTTGTATCCGCCATGTAAGAGGTACACTTCGGGATAGAACAATTCTGGGTAGCACTCTTTGTTACACTCCCTGTCCATGGCTCTCAGGAATCGCATCCTACAAAATATAACCAGTTATTAGTCACATATACATTGTATAATGAAATGTATTTCAAGACAGCTAATAGCTCAATTAATATATACCGTAATATTCGAAAATGACAATGACGTTAGCACTTAATATTATTACGTGCTGACCAATTTTCAACACTAGAATCTCTGCTATACTGAAAAAGTGTAATCCCAAAACAACGAAAATACTATTGTTATTATTATTATTACGTATATTATGGAGATACTTACATCTTTGGCCCTCTTTTCGATGAGAATTCGCAATGGAAAATGAGGACGATTCGCTTCTGCTTGTCCGTGGCACAAATAGGTATATTTATTAGGTTCTCCATAACACTATCCTTGGTGTAGTAATTTTCGGCATCCTTAAATAAAACAGTGGCATTTGTATGTTAAAGAGCATCCAGGAATTTGTTGTGACAAGATATTTACTGATAATAATTGGATATATAATATTTAGACAACTATGTTTAAGTGACAAGTCAAATAGCGTTTTATATAAGAGTTTGGATGCTTTTGTTACCTCTACGGTGGTAATTGATATACCCCGTTGATCATCTTACCTGTATATGGCCCCCTTCATATTCATAATTGTATCTGCAATCGACGATGACAAACTGCTCTATGACATGGTCATATTCGTGGTTCAGTACTTTGACCATCGTTTCTGGGGTGATGGACTTCAGGTCTTGGTGCTTGCCAGGTATACCGTAGGCAAACAGAACGTCTTGCTACCGTCGCTTATTATGTTAGCATCTTCCGCAACTGAAAACGTTAAGAAGAGAACATATTTAGCTGCAAGCGAAAAGTACAACCGGATTTCAAATTATGTAACGATTCTGGTAAAATAAAATATGAGAACTTATTCATTTGTGAATGATATAATATGCATATCATTCGGTAATAATGATATCTTGTTATATTTTGTTTTGTAAATTGGATAAAGAGATCGAACCCAATTTGGGAATGACCTGTATTTCATTTATAGATTCAAATTTTACCTTTATCT
>JAVTVY010026871.1:0-10640 GCA_036873755.1 Hanleya hanleyi | reverse complement strand
AAAAGAGTTCCTCTAAAGCTGAGAGAGTGGGTCCATTAACAAAGGACACTGTATATTTTACTCTATAGGGTTATTATATTTTGGTCAGTGATGTATTTAATTGAAGCTATTCTCCGCTCCATACAGGTTTGAAATTCACGTAAAATATTGGACAGCTGTTAGCTATGATTATACATGTATATCATTTTGCTTTAAAACTATGGTGGATATATACAATACAGAATTGAAAATTGTCAGAGCCCGTAATGATTGAATGAATATGTTATTATAGTTTATACTGATATTTTTCAAACAGCTGAGATCACTCCCTCAATAACACTCACATAATGCATACTGACGAGTCCGCCATACTTCAGCAATACAACAATAACTCTAGCCATTTAAATCTCTGAGAGTGATGAAAAACAAATCTCGTAAATTCACAAACACCTACAGCTGCATTCACGTCCTCCCCATAATTTCCAAATGTTATATTATTCTCAGGTAGGACTGTTTAGGGTTTAATTGAAGGTAATTCTCTGCTGCCAAGTGTAGGTATGTCTGTCGAGAAATAACAATAGAAGTTGGGTTTTCCCAATAATGTTAGTGTGTGAGCGTGTACGACTCTTTGTTTATGGGGAGTCTATTGTTCTGTTAAGACGCGTCTGTACTTGTCGAGAATTAAAGACAATAGAACAGGTGTATTCACAATACTGTGGGCAAATGACTCATAGCTCTTTGTTTGTGGGGAGTCTGCATAGATGCAAATCTGTACATGTTGAGAATACAAATACTGGCATATTTCATATATTTCCAAAGCTTGAACAATGAATTTTATTTCAGTATAAGTGAAATTATAATAAGATTGAAAAACTATTAGTAATTCGTAAAAATATAATGTCTAAGAAGCATAATCGGAATGGTAAAAGCCCCGCTTAAAAACATGTATTATCAATTCACATACTCTCCTAAGTGTTATAATATTTTTTGTCACAAGATTTCTGATGGGTAAATATGGCCTAGATCACGCTGAAAAGGAGCAAAGCTCTGGCGCGCGTTGACACACAGCAATACAAATTTAACAAAAGGGAATATTTGGCCATTTATTGTCACTTAGACTGATATTTAAGAATGGAATTGAAGCATGGTGAATGAAGAGGGATGTATACGCGAACCTATATAAAGGTATGGACAAGTCTGAACTTGTTTATTAACTCCCATATGCCTCTTTGTTTGTGGGGAGCCTGCATAGATGCAAGTGTCTACATGCCGAGAATACAAGACAAGAACAGATTACCCAATGATGTCATGATCTAAAAATAGAACTGAGGTGATGCTGTATAAATAGAACTTACATATGAACACAAGGAGTATTAAATAACAAAACAATGAACATTAGATATTAAGTAACAGGGAATGCTACATATAAATTACATATGAAGTGGCAAATCAAGGAGCATTAGATATTTAGGAACAGGGATTACTACATATAAAGTAACAAAACGAGGATTTTTTTTTAAGTAACAAAAACACTATTTTGGGCATTATTACATATAAGATTGTGTCAGAAGCAAGGTGACTTGGGTGAAAATACTGTGATTTTTGATATTGATCATGAAGTTCATGTCTCATTAAGACTTCAGTTTGACATCATAATTACACGAAACATGTTCAAATGTGATACAGTCATTTAGTGTAATTTACAGCCATTCCAACAATACCAGTTTTCCCCATATAATGTCACCGGACAATGTACCTTTCCCACACGGTGAGGTAAGGCGGGTCCCAACAAGACCGGTGGACAAGAATAACAGCCGAAGTGGCCACCGCAACCGCCCCAGTACGGATAATACATTAACCAGTAAATCAACCGACAACGATGATAAACATACATTTTAGGGACTAAAGGGATGTTCCGAAAGAGGACTTCCAACTATGCACAATTATTCTATATTTTCAAAATGCCCCTCGATATTTAGTCACTCAGTCACTTGTAAACGGTTACATGGGTCGGTCCCATTATACAGACTTTATAGTAAACATAATACAGACTGAATTTAACGAGAGGGGGAAAAATGGGTGAGTAGTATAGAAAGAAAGCAATATCATGTACGCATGATTGGACTATCCTCGCTCTAAATGAGCTACTATTGAACCGTGCGGGGGTAGACTATAGTAATACAATTCAGACAATGAGTAGTAGAGAAAGCGAAAAGCGGAAACACTGTGACCTTTGTGGAGAGATCTTTAGTTATGGGATGGGACCTGTCCGATAAACAACATGAATTATAGTATATGTGGGCAGATAAAATTTAGCTATTGATGACAATGTAGAGTATGACTCATGGCTCTTTGTTTATTGTTTATTGTTCTGTTTAGACGCGTCTGTACTTATCGAACCAGGCAGTTATAGCTGTTAAATTTAGCTCAGGGGATAATTTCGTGTATCAAGGTGAGTCCAGCCGATGACCCAGATAATTAATGATTCAATCAATCACTGAATGCAATAATCCGCATAATGAGGGAATCATTCAGTCATTCAATAATCCGCGTAATGAGGGATTCGTTCAATCTTCCACAAACTCATTGATGCAATCATTTATATAATCATACAATCACTGATGCAATCATTTACATAATCACAAAATCACTGATGCAATCATTTACACAATCATACAATCACTGATGCAATCACAAAATCACTGATGATGCAATCACAAAATCACTGATGCAATCATTTACATAATCATACAATCACTGATGCAATCATTTACATAATCATACAATCACTGATGCAATCACTAAATCACTGATGCAATCACATAATCACTAACAATCACTACATATACTTACACATTCACAGACTGATTCATGGGAGTCCATTGTTCTGCTTAGACGCGTCTGTACTTGTCGAGAATTAAAGACAAAGGGACAGGAGTATTAACAATAGTATGACTCACCACGGGGGCACGTTTGTCGAGAACTAAAGACAAAGAAGCAGGCAATAACAAAAGAATACGGGTTTTCGCAATAATGTGGGCAGATAAAATTTTAGCTATGAAGACAATCGATAGCGTGACTCATCGCTCTTCGTCTATGAGGAGACCATTGTTCTGCGTAGACAAGTCTGTTCTTGTCGAGAAATGATAAAGGAGCAGGGGAATTAACAATAGTATGACTCACCACTCTTTGTTTATGGGGAGTCTATTGTGCTGCCTAGACGCGTCTGTACTTGTCGAGAACTAAAGACAAAGGAGCAGGCAATAACAATAGAACAGGGGTTTTCCCAATGATGTCATGATCTAAAAATAGAACTGACGTGATGCTCTATAAATAGAACTTACATATGAACACAAGGCGTATTAAATAACAAAACAATGAACATTAGATATTAAGTAACAGGGAATACCACATATTAAGTACCAAAATGGGGAGCAATACTTATTAAGTAACAAAACATATTATGTACAAAAATAGGGAGCAATACATATTAATTAACAAAAAAGTAAGGAGCGGGATTATTACATATAACGTTGTCTTTGAACCCCCTCCGACCCTAAGGGTTTTCCCACTGATGTCATGATCTAAAAATAGAACAGAGGTGATGCTCTATAAATAGAACTTACATATGAACACAAGGAGTATTAAATAACAAAACAATGAGCATTAGATATTAAGTAACAGGGGATACTACATATTATGTACCACCGGACCGGCACGCAGCGCGCGCGTGTTATCCGGACGCGCGCGCGGATTATTCGGGATTGTGTGCGCGGGTGAAAGGTCACATCCAGGTCAAAAGGTCACCCTTCCGACCCTCAGGGTTTGCCCAATGATGTCATGATCTAAAAATAGAACTCATGTGATGCTGTATAACTTACATATGAAGTAAGAAAACAAGGATTATTACTTATTAAGTAACAAAAAATATTATGTAAAAAAACAAGGATTATTACATCTTAAGTAACAAAAACACTATTTTGTGGCGTATTACATATAACGTTGTTTTAGAACCGGCTATTTGTCTACTACTAACTAGTCAAGCTTTGCTTTTTTAGGATCGTGCTCCGCACTTCTGTGTTTCAAAATGACTCCCCACCTGCTCCTCACTCCCCACCTGCTCCTCACTCCCCACCTGCTTCTCACTCCCCACCTGCTCCTCACTTAATGCTCCAAAATTACTACTCTTTACTCAGACTATTACTACTGCCCTATGTTATATGCACAAACTTTCGTGGTATTCATACCAGGTTGACAATATCTACTGCGTCTAATAACCTGTACATACCTAGACATAAGCAGCACTTTTTAAACGGAGTTTCATGTATGACGGTTCCAGAGTATGGAATCGGCTGCCTGTTGAGATAAGTCCAACCTCTTTGACTTTATTAAAAGTCAAAGTATTTTATTCCGTAAATAAATTTCCATCCGGATCTCAGGGATTTAATTGTCTTGTACTACTACATGCATACTGAATATCTCATAATTTTGTTATCTCTTATGTGTATATCTGTATAAATTAATTTATTATCCAATTACCTCCAACACGTCTTCAACTGAATAAAATATATAGAACCCAGGCAATGATTTTCCATAGAATCTGGACACTTTGCCGAGAAGATAGAATGTGTTTGACTGTTTGAATAATTTTAAGCATTATATGTGTCTCGTTTATGTTGTTTATTTCGGTGGTATATCGCAAACATTGAAATATATTATATGGTATTAGGAATTAATTTATCTAATAATTGTCAGTCGGCATATTGAAGTAGACTCTGGCTAAAAGTATCAATATTTTCTCTATGAATTGTCAGGGTCTCGACAATAAAGAAAAAACTGACTACACTACAGGAAAAATCAGTTATTTATAATTTTTCACCAAAATATTCATATTGCCGAAAGAATGCAGATCATTTTATCCGAATGGGGACCCCAAGGCAATGTCGCGCCATATAGATCTAATTCTCGATGAGTCGCAAAATTGTTTAATAGCAACTTTGGGTTTACAATAGGTAGGGTAGAGAGGCAACTACATTTTGGCAGACATAATCACCAATGGAAGAAAAATATTATTAGTCAATGCATTCGGGCCCAATAATGACTACCCAAATTTCTATAAACAACTTTTCGAATCGAGAGAATCATCAGGATGTGATTGGAATTTAGTCAAATAATTCAAATTGGACTTGGACAATTATAAAAATTTGAACAGCCAGAACGCTGCAAAAGTAATCTTAAAGCAATGGAAACACTGAAGCTATACGATATTTGGAGAACGCAGCATGAAACGGACAGGCGCTTTACTTGAAGACTGAAATAGACTGGTTCCTTGTATCCAGAGATATAGCTAATATAACTATGGAAACAGATATTCTAAGCGGATATAGAACAGACCACTCAATTACCACTTGAAGCCCTACCAGACCAGTGAGGAGGGGGCATTATGCCTCTACCAAACTTTCTTCCCCATCTCCGAAACGCCGAAAACGCCGAAAAATTAAGAGCTGACCCTCCGCGACTTTTTATTTTATCCTGTTGGGGTCATTTGAGCCTAATTGCATAACCGCCCGAGTGGAGGATCATGGGTATATTCAAGATGGCGTCTAAATTGGGTACTAGAAAAGTAATGTTTTCGTCATTTTTCGTCAAAATTCCTGCTTTTCTTTGGGGAAAATCGGGCGAAATCTATTTTGTTTCACATCAAACTATTATTTACTAATTTATCATGCAGTTTTTGCAAAGAAAACACATAAATAAAATAATCGAAAAATCTGAACAATAATTCGACCAAAAAATGCCTCTTTTGAAGATGACCTCACTGTCGGAGGAGAGGTGGGTGGGGGCGGTGAAATGCCCCCCAGTCCTGGACAGGTCCCAAAAAGCCCAGGCCAGATAGGGTTAAATGTAAAAAACGATACATAATAACGAGAGAGGGTACTGGAAATTTGGGAAGCGGACCCAGCGTAATTGGCTCTGTTTTATCAGCCTTTATTTTAAGCGCTCATATTCTATAGAAAAATTATAGAACTGCCATATGGTCTCTTGGAGTGAACCCTCACTCCGATCCATTAGGACTTGCATGTCGTGTACGAAGTGACTCAACTTGTGGGTTAATTTTTGGATTTTGTCTGATTATAATACACATAATTTCTGTACATATAATGAAATGGTCAGGTGAGAGGGTGTCCTCTTGTCTGCAACCTTTGTTCTATATGTAAAATGTAGACGGAAAATCATTTTTTAGTATACACGATTTGCTTCATTAAAAAAAGTCAAACGCACATTTGAATAGAGTTCCCAAAGCCGAAAA
The DNA here is from genome assembly GCA_036873755.1 of Hanleya hanleyi. NCBI lineage: Eukaryota > Metazoa > Mollusca > Polyplacophora > Lepidopleurida > Hanleyidae > Hanleya > Hanleya hanleyi. The sequence goes on along the minus strand of JAVTVY010026871.1, from coordinate 4,351 downwards.
ATTCGAGAGTCCACAATAAAGTCACGTGAGATTTTCAAAGACTATAAAGGAAAGGATTCCTAGAATATCGCGTTCTTTTGTTTCGAGGAATGTGTTGTAAATTAGACGAACATTTTTTCCAATAAATCGACTCTTAATGAAACCTTTCAGATCTTCGTTTAGTAGGATTTGCAGCACGGATTTTATTCTATTAGCTATACAAGCTGACATCAATTCATTTGTAGATAAAGAAATAGGGCTCCATTTTTTTTAAGTATTGTCTTTTTTTTTTGCTTCGGCAGGCAAACTATTACCCCTTGTATTTGTGTAATGGAGAGCTCCCCGGACGCGAAAAGTTCGTTGAGAGACTGGAGAATTAAGTACCCCAATTCCTTCCAGAAAAAGGTGAAACTCCATTCTTACCAGTCTAGTCCTGGACTCTCATTGGTGGACATTTTCGAAACTATTTGCTTTAGTATAGTGTTGTGTCCTGCCCATTGGATGATTACAGCTGCTAAATATTTTGATAATGCTTTTTTTACTGTTCATGGCTGAGATATGTATTAATGTTGATATCTTCCTGTGAATTAATTATTCATGGATGGTTGAGAAAGTTGTTTTTGTCATTAAAGTGACCGTACATCTCATACTTACATCGATAAGTCTGGCCAGTTACCAGCCTGATGTAGAGATCGGCAGCCTGTGTGGAACTGAATGAGTTCTTGCATATTTTATGCATATTTTTGCCTACATAAATATCGATGTCATTTGTTCTAGTAATTAAGAGCTCTTTTCACATCCACACGAAGATTCGTATATAGTTCTGTAGAAAATAGTTCCGAGATTTCATGGTGGAGCGGATTCTCCTTGTCTCATTGGTCAATAGTAACCACGTGACACCTAATGAAATATATAAATATCGAGCAGCTAGCAATTAATGGCAGACCGTACCCAGTTCTAATGATGGTAACATCAGCCCCTTACATTACAGATGCATTCTCGACCCCTGTCTAAATAATAATATTTCGTGGAATAACATACATTGGCAGATTCTCCCAGTACACTGGCGACCAAATATAACACAGCAAGATTACTTTATTCAAATAAAAGATTTATTGCAAAAATCAGCCGGATGTACAGTGCAATCAGAGGACAGTGAGCCAATAATAGGTTTACCTCCCCCCGTCGGCGAAATTTCGCCGACTATGTTTTTCCGAAAGCCTATCATCCACCAAGTTGAAAACCACTTGTTTGCACTCTGGCCATGTGGGCGTTTGAGACTTACGAGACTTTTGAGACTTACGAGACACCGGCATTGTGGTATGAGAATCAATTTCTGAGAAATGGGGGCACAGATAGAAAAGCACCATGAGAATAGTTATAATACCCCAAACTATGGCATAATTGGTATTTTGGAAAAGATTATATAATACTCCAAATGACTATAACGCATTTAAACAGGCACGGCGGAAGCAATTCATGATTGGGGGGGCTATTATCACAGCCCAATTAGGCGAGGGTCCAGGGGCCGCCTAGGCCCCGGAAGCTCCAGGGGTCTTAGATGGCCGCAGAGGCGTTCTGGCGTATTTCCGAGCATTAAAACAAGAAATTCTCGCCCGTGTAAACTCCATTTGTGTTGCCTGTTTTCCCAATATTTTTTAAATATTCATCGTCAAGCAAAATGATGTTCGGAATTATAAATAATTAAAATATATATAAATCCAAAGGTTCAGTAAGCTTCGATCATGTCACTGGCACAGAGATATTTTGTACTTGTTGGGAAGCCTTTTGTCTCCTTGTGATTCAAGTATATGGAAAATTCTACCGCCAACTACCGCCGTCAGCGAACGTTCAACTTTTGCGCTACCGGTACGTGGGGTGAAAACTTACCTCGGTCCACTGCATGCTCCTGTATGTCCATAGGGAGGAACCGATTCTCGTTGTTGACAAATTCATTCGCTATATCAACCAAGGTGATGGAATACGTACTACTTGGTTGGTATACATTGAGCGAAGGAAGTCATTATAACGACGGGAATCGGAGGCGAGTATTAGGTCGATTTTTTGAGTAGTCAGCCAGTCATAATTGACTGGGTATTATAGCGTGCACTATCACAGCCCAACAGGCGAGGGTCCAGGGGCCGCCTAGTCCCCGGAAGCTCCGGGGTCCTAGATCGCTGGAGATGCGTTCTGAGCGTTTCCCGGAAATAAAACTGACCATACTGCATGCAGATTTATGGTTCTATTTTCACGATTCTTTCGCAATTATAAGCAAGCATCGATATTGAAAACATCGCTCTTCATGCCTGCATCCATTTGACTTTCTAGTTATATTTAAAACATAAAAAGCGATGACTTTTTAGTTCTTGGAAGGGAAACCAATATGTCTACCGATACGATTCATTCACACAAAGATAAAACAAGGAATTCCTCACTGCCCAAGAGGTGAGGGTCCAGGGGCCGCCTAGGCCCCGGAAGCTCTGAAGTTCCAGATCCCCGGACATGCGTTCTAAGCGTTTTCCCGGAAATAAATTCGAACATAATGTATGCAGATTTATGGTTCTATTTTCACGTTTGTTTCGCATCTATAAGCACGCATCAATATTGAAAAAATCATAACACATGCCTGAATCTATTTGACTTTTTAGTTATATTTAACACATAAAAAACCGATGACCTTTACATCATGGAAAATTAGAACCAATATGATACCGATTCATTTACACAAAGCTAAAATAAGCGATCCTCATAGCCTGACAGGCGGGGGACCAGGGGCAGCCTAGGCCCGGAAGCTCCAGGGTCTCACGTTGTCGGGGAAACGTTTTACGCGTTTTCCCGGAAATGAATCTGAACATAATGTATAGAGATTTATGGTTCTATGTTCACATTTGTTTCGCATAAACACGCATCGATATTGAAGAATCTGCCGGACTCCATTTGACTTCCTGGTTTACCACAACAAAACAGGCCTATAACACACCACTACACGTCCTGTATCACAATTAGGCGAAGGTACTAGTCACCTAAGACTGCGAACTGTAAAGAGCATGTTGAAGACTGTTTTCATGATGTGGTTGACAAAATAAATATCAAGAATATACTTTTATCAAGAATATGTCCATTTTCTTTGTAATTTTGATGAATGCAAGGCTGAACAATCAAATAACAGTATTTTATATTCGCTGATATCACAAAACGTCCAGGACATAGGAGTCAATGTTTTTAGCGGCATTTGTCTTAGTAATTGATGTGAGGATTTAATCATTTATCGCTACCATCTTTTATATGGTATAATACTATTAACATTTTGTGAATCAAAAAATTACTAAACAATGTCGGTAAAAAAAATTCTAGAGCTTAGGCTGGCCCACTAATGCTGGACAGTTGTAAATAGTTTGAGTTATGCGATAGATATGCGACGCAGACAATTCATTTTACTATATTCATTTCGCAAATACGTATTCATTGAAGTGTTTTTGCGTTTACATCATATGAATTTTAGAAAAGTTGGCCAAATTATTGGGGGGGCTTCAGCCCCCGTAGCCCCCCCCCCCCCCGGCTCCGCCGTGGCTGTTAAAGATGTTTGAGGCGATTACGGCTTCATGATGTCGACAATGTGACAATATTATTCAAACTGGCATTTTCGCCTTCCTCTGCCCTTCACCATAATAAATAATCACATTATTTCTTCCCGAATAACATAGAAATGTATTGGGCATGCATTAACGACCGGAGATCATTTTTTCATACTAATGAAAAGATATTTATGGGTTATCAGTATAATATAGCGCGGTCGAGTTTCCGATCAATATCACACAATTTTTGGAATGGGGTATAGATAATAAAAGCGTCAAGTGAATAGTTAAAGTACTGGAAACCATGGCATATTTAGTAAATAACATTTTCGTTCTCCTCTGAACTTCATGGTCAATATCATGATTAATCACATGTTTTCTGTTCAACTAACCTACGAACGTATTGACCATGTATTGATCATGGGATGTTTCTTTGTTAAAAGAGTTGCTTGAATTTCTCATTAAAAATGTCTATGTGACATTTGGCAACACAATATATCAACAGCATATAGGTATCCCAATGGGTACTAATTGTGCCCCACTGCTGGCTGACCTGTATTTGTTCACTTATGAATATGACTAAATGCAGGCGCTTTCAAAAACCGATCAATTCAAATTACAACACATATAATGGAAGTGGGAAGCGGTGCCGACATACTGACAGAGCCACATGACTTCACAGTGTAGTCTTCTGGTTAACTTATTATAAACCACATACCAAGAATCTAACGATTCATGATAAGTGTTGTATCTCAGGCACGCTATTATTGTACCTGTTCATGTGGCAACTTGGATGA
>JAVTVY010026870.1:0-116787 GCA_036873755.1 Hanleya hanleyi | reverse complement strand
GGCAAAAGTGCAAAGAATTGTCACTTGTCTAAGAGCTGACACTAACTTGTGTAAGAGTAATACTTCACCATTATGACAAGTGTTCTCAGATGGTGAGATCAGTTTCAGTTTTCCCTGTAGGCATTCTATTCCTATCAGCTAAGCTTGACACAAATTACCTAAATGAGATATATAAATACAATGTTGCCTTTGAAGTTTTACTGGATAAGTTATGAATAACATCCTAAATGTTCTCGCACGTGTCTCTTCAGGTGATAATAAACATGGAATGGGGAGCATTCGGGGATGATGGATGTCTCGACTTCTTAAGGACAGATTATGACAAAGATGTGGATAGACATTCACTAAATGCTGGCAAACAACAGTGAGTCTTCTTAACCATACACACTTCTCAATCATATACACTATACACACTTACCACACCTATTGTTGCTGAAGTTTGCTGGTTAACTCAAATTGTCTTACTTAACCATGTTTAGTGGTTTGTGAGAAAAAAATGAACAATTCAGGACTGATGGAATGTTGAACACTGTGGAACACTGTTGAACACTGTGGAACACTGTGGAACACTGTGGAACACTCTAATTGTAGAGATGAATATTCAGCTAAAAAAACATTGATTAAATAGTTCTCAGGCACCACCGCCTCACATTAAGAAATACGTGTCACACTTTTTATTTGAATTTTGTTCATGCTTTTTTTTATTTCATGAATTTATGAATCAGGGGACATAACTCTGTAAAGTTTCATCAGCCTTCGTGATAGTGGGATCACGATTCTCATGTAAGTGGGAGCCATGTCACTATTTTGACAGGGAAGCTTCCTCTTACATCATCGCTCCAAGGAACTTTTTCTGTCCACTGGTAACTTCATCAACAACAGACAATTCAAAATTTCAAACACTTGTCAGACCACCGTAACTTAATTACAGGTGTATTCACGTTAATAATAATGGTAATCTGACACCCTTAAATACTCGTCAAAATATAGCATGGTCCTGTCAGTGGGTTATATCAAAATTAACAGTGACTGTGTTAATTAATCGAAGTGACTATTTAAATAATTTTGTAAATCAGTTAATCAACGTCCCTGAATACAACATCAATTCAGGTAGTTAGCCAAGATCTATTATTCTATAACACTTGTGTCAATAATGTCGAGCTAACCGTGCAATTATTACACGATTTACCACGGTTATGTGAAATGTACATGTGTCAAGTGCAGGTGTTCAGTAGGAAATTCCATTTCACAAGTCTGATGAGAAAAGGGACGTCTGCTTTCATACAAGTAACAATCGAATAAAACAAACAAATAAATTACAAGATGAAATTTTCTTCTCAAGTTTAACTGTTGTTTCCATCGGGAAATTGATTAACAATTGACACAAATAGGCATATATCCACGTAATTTCCCGACAGCTGACTCAGCTGACAAAATCCCTCCCCTTTTGAGAGACCACATAATCTCGTCCACTGACATTGGCACGATGCCAACCGAGACTGGAGCATCGTTCCAACTTCAGTGGACGAGTTTTTTTCAAAAAAGGAGAGAAAGATTGTCAAAGTTTAAAATATGTTTTCAACCTTTCATTGTAATCTTTGTTGATAATCAATTTGAGTAGTGCATTAGAATAGAAATAATGTTTTCATAGGCGTGCTAAATGCTTTGCCCTTGCCCTAAAATATAAACTCTCCCACACTAACCATTCGTAAAATAACCATTTCGCACGCCTATGAAAACATTATTTCTTAAATTTACTCCCCACCTCTTCCCATTTTGGCAAGTTCTTGGAATTTTTAGTTGACGTAGTCCATTTGTTCTTCTCGGAAATGGCGAGTTTCTAATTGTTTTGTTTTTTTTCAGCACTGAGTTGTGATATTCTCCTGAACCTAGCTGAACCTGTTCTACTTTCAGATTTGAGAAGATGATATCTGGTATGTACATGGGAGAGATCGTACGACTAGTGCTGGAGAAACTTAGGAAAGCCAAACTTTTATTCAATGGAAAAGGCTCGGAAGAGCTTTCGACAAGAGGCCGTTTTTTCACTAAATATGTATCTGAAATTGAAAGGTAGGATTTTCTTCCCTTTTTAACCCCTTGGCCAAAGTTCGCCTTCAGGTATTGTCGTCAACATGTACCAATATATCTCTATGTTTAGCATTCAGCAATATTTCAGCTGCATAGTCAAGAAATGTAGTTATAAATGATGATTTAATTGACAATATCTTATTGTATTCACAGTGATGTAGATGATGGTTTCAAGAACACAAAACAAGTTTTTGAAGATTTAAACCTAGACCACTGGACTATAGAAGACTGTAGGATATCACAATACGTCTGTTCTCTTGTCTCTAGTCGGGCAGCCTACCTTTCCTCGGCTGGTAAGTCCTTTTGTCCTCAATCTTTCCAGAGAGTAATCTTAAAAAGGTTCAACAGAACAATGCCTCAACAACCAATAACTTCTAATTCATCACCCCAGCTCCCCAAAAATACGTCTATCATTGATCACTGTTGTTTCTCAGGACTTGGAAATGCATCTCAATCTCCACTACTTCAGTACGGTACAAATGCATATATTTATCAAACCCAAATACTGCTCAAAACTACAAGAACAACATCTAAACAACATATCTAAAGCCTCTAAAAATTCTCCTGCAAAATTGATTCGTTTTGGAAAATGGTCAATACCACACACACACAAATACAAACCTTCCATTGTAATTCCTGATCATGCAGCTTATAGATGTTCTCATGAATTTCACAGTTTCCAGCAAATAAATGTATTTGTGCTTGTTACAGGTGTTGCCACATTGTTGAATCGTATAAACCGGCCTGATGTGTCCGTGGCAGTAGATGGCTCACTCTACAGATTTCACCCTCACTTCCACGATCTGATGGTCGACAAAATAGGAGATCTTATTAACGATGGACTCAGGGTGAGTTACTAAGATATTAGGGACATTGATATGGGACTGTAGAGGTATACAAATGAGTGAAGTTTTCATTATTGACATCCGCAAATCTTCTCTGTAACTTTACTATCTACCATTCTCACGAGTTGGTAGGGTAACATACCTTCTATACTAATAATGTTGAGGAACATGTGTAACTGGGGCAACAAGAGAACGAGATGGTATCACAGCGATCAAGATCTCGTCTCTCCATTGAGCAAGTTTCTTGGTACAAGATGAGACCTTGAGGAAGCTGTAGTGTATAATTATCGTCCTCTGAATGGCCACACAAAAATAGAGCCAAGTGACATTTAATGAAGCAGCATCACTTAAATTCAGCAAACATTTCGCCATAGGATGTTTTGCTTGTTAATCTATTGCTTCACAAAAATAACGTTAAATTAAATTTCGTTCGTTTTATTTCTTTCCAGTTTAAACTGATGCTGTCTCACGATGGTAGTGGTAAAGGTGCGGCCATCGTAGCATCCGTAGCGCATACGGTCAACGCCCAGAAGAATATATTGAACAATCCCAACATTGCAGATCAGTTAAATATAGACCAGATACAACTGGCTGATGCCCAATGATGGATCCGGACTTGGAGAGCGTGACGTAGTTTTGGACTAACGTAGCCCAGTTACACTTGTACAAAGACATGATCGCCGAGCTGCTCTGAGGTCGCAATCTCAAATACATAAACAGCTGGACACCATATGCAAATAGAGCATCGAGTGCAAGAGAGGGGTTTATGCTCTCATCTTGAGATTGCAGTGCGGGAACATTTATGACATGCCTCCTGTCCTGCGGTTGTGTTGTTTCATAAAAGACTAAATATCTCACCAAACATAAAAGGATATATTGATACTGGTAGTCATTCTGTTCTTTAAATTTGTCATTTTCCATAAGAAGCCTTTGCTTATGCTGACTGTATCAGAAGCTATGGTAGCTAGGCGTTGTGTAAAGCAAAGCCTCTGGGGTGGGTCATTTTTTCTTTTCCAATATGTTTTCTCAGTATATGTATCAATAATTTCACAGCAGAAACTGTTCATCCTGGTACAATGTAGTTTTCTGTTGTTTGTTGTCGTTGTTTTTTTTTTTTTTCTTCTTTCAGAAATATAGATTTAGGATTACAGAGTGAAGTTTTGCAGCCAAGAACGCAACTGAGATTTTTAGATGGTGTGTTGTTAATTTCATATCATAGTCATGTCACCCATCATACAGTAGAAAATGTCATCATACAGGGTGTACTCGAGTATTAAGATGGCTATCATCGTTAATGAGCAAGTTTAAAGATAATATATGTGTGTATTTTCTTCATAGCCCCCCAAGTTATTTCAGTAGTCTAAAGGTGCATTCTCTTGACACCATTTGTAGTAACAACAAACAATTTGGTTGCAATATGAGAACACCTACTTCATGTTCATCTTACCAATCTCATACGACAAATCACACCATTAAAATCAACCTTGACTAGATTTAAATTGAAGAGAAATTTTTCAGTGCCGAACAAAGAAATTTAGTTTTAATCCCACTTTCGAACATTATGGTACATAGGGCATATTGTATTATTGAAGTGGTAGGGACCTACACTGTCAAACTGTTCCATCTGTCCGACTATTTTTGGAGTCCATCATACTCCATTCTAAAACTGTTGGTGATACATCTAAATGGTTATGTTGTGTCAAATATCAATGTTTAATTTATGTTTCATCCCATATGCTAAGGTGTCGAGACACTTTCGGTAGGCAATTCAACCAGTTTTGAAAAGTTCCATAAATCACCATGTTATCGCTCCCAGAAGCACTGAGAAACAAATGTGATCTAATCCATTCATAGCAATCTCCATTTGATCATATTTGCTTAGAACTTGTAATATAGTTCTATTTAGCAGATGTGTGGGAGGGGGTGTCCCTAGCTACATGTTATATATTTTGAAAGATTTTTTTCTGAGAAAATATAAAGAAAACATTTGGCATGACCCGTATTTCAGTTGTCGTATCTGCCACAGATTCATGTGTAATGGATTACTCTTTCTTTTGTTTTCATTCCCTTGTATCTCATACAAATCTTCTCCACAGATTGTTCAATCATTCCGGTGTAAACTAAAGACAGCTGTGAAGACTTTCATTCCCCATTCTCATTGGTTGAGCTGTTTTGCCACATATTGTATTTCATCAGAACACCTTGTGGGTTGACCTTGACCTCTCTCACCAGGCGGCAGCCTTGTGGTTACAGATGATCTGCGTTATGCACTTTAGCCCGCATGCAATAATACATGTAGATATTACGTATCATTGATCGATGCCACTGGTTTATCATTATATCACGTGAATATTTGTATATTTCAAGGAGTTAACTTATTTATATATGTTAAAATATTAGAATATACGTGAATATTTTAGTTCTCACATCTCACACATTGGTTTACACACCCCCAACTTAGATGCTGTTAGTTTGGCATCTTGCATAGAATCTGTAACCATTATATTTTTATGTTCCTGTTTTAGATATTTGTGGAATTTTACTACAAAGAATGGCTTAAATTTACTGGCCAGATGCTGCTATTTGTTGGCATTTCTCATGGATAAACAGATCTATTTGGGGAAGATAATGTTTACTTGAAGAATGGTACACGTTTCGAGTTGCAGCATTTTGGATGAACCTGTTTTTGTAGATTCATCTTCATTGGACATTCAGGATTGACTCTTGGCCCAGTTCTGAGATTCTCAAGAAATCTTTACAGCATTTACACCTATCGCAGTGCTCCTCAATAAGAGTTTTACCCAGAATGCACTGCTTTAGTCTGTATCCCAGAATTCATCAGTGTTATCATATCTATTTTTAGGTCTTTTGTTCCCGAATGTATCCTGTTCCTTGCTATAATTTCCTACATATTCTGACGTTGACGTGTTCATTGAATTCAATTTACAGACTTGAACAGGGTTATTAATTTTTGTGTTTTATTATATTTAGTTGAGGGTATTATATATGCCGTTTTGGTGTTATATGTGAGTGTATGTGCAACATTAAATACGACCATAAACTTGCCATATTACATTTTCTTTGTGTACATTGTGAAATATCAGTTTAAAACCTAGTAGATGTGTAAATTAGACCTCCTGATCTCCACGAGTTCATAATGTAAATCATTATAGTGGGTATACGAGAAATCTGTTCAGTACAGTATTCTCTTGTGTTGGTGGCTTAGAATGCAACTTTGGGTGATGGGCTAAAATCAGGGGGAACTAACCCATGACCGGTCAGCTGGATGACCTTTAGATAATGGCAGCTAACAAGAACTTCAGAACATCACATCATGGGGGAGTATACCGTGTTACTCACAGTGCATCATTGCATAGGTGTGAATTTGGGAGTGAAACTGTCGTGTTTCCACCCACCACCTTTGTAGTTTCAGTTCAACTGGCATATTAGTCTGAGAACCATCCATAGTACCTTCCTCTGCATGTATACTCCTTGTAAATGTCTGGAAAATGATAGACCACATCCATTTGCTCTAATAGTCCAGCGTCACTTGTTAGTTTTGATTGAGGGGGCAACTATAGGAACCGATAAAAGTCGGCTCCATGACAACAAAGCCTATGGTGTTCCAAACTAGCACACCTCTGCATTCAACGTTCAAACTTGCAATATTGAAACAGGGGAAAGATGGTTGGTAGCTCAGTTTGACCAACCAGCGCCCGAGTGGTTTCCTGTTCTGCTTGACTATAAAGCCATTGACTTATAAAATGCATTTAGACAGGCAGGATGGACAAATTTTTCTTTAAATATCAAGCCATGCTTATTTGAAGTCTAACATTTTAGTATGTATCACAAAATCTAGTTAGCTAACATACAGGGTAAATTCAGAAGTTCTATGAATCAAAAGAAAACAACAAAAAAACCGAAGCAGGCCTTTAACTCCTGGGTTAAAGATCAACGACAAGGGAGGGTGACAGTTCGGCATGCAGTTACCTCAAAGTCTGCGCTCCACTAATTAGCAAGGACACTGATCTACAGCAGCCAGAGTACACCAGCTATGGTAGATACAGTGCCCCCAAATTATATCATGTAGCAGAGTTTGAAATTTTTTTTTTTTGTTTTCATATTACATAGTTTGTGAAATTCAGTCACTGAAGCTATATGGTCAGACCAGGCTAGAAAAGGGCCAGAAGTCCATTTTGCATCAGTTCTTTCATTTATTAAACTAACCATTTTGATATATAGCGTAATGTGTGTTTGCCTACATATTAGCAGTTTGTGATCAGATGTTGTGCAGGCTATAAATTTTTATAGAACAGAAGCATGACCAAATACATGCGATAGAAAACTGGGATACCCTAGCTGTGCAACAAATTCCTTGTAAAATGTTTGGGGAAGATGATGGGTTAAATATATATGGTATTCTTCTGGACATAGATTTTTCAAAGTCTCGAAGTCTCGAGTCTGTTAATAAGGGAGGAGGTTACTTGCTTGTACATATCTTTTTTTTTAATTTTGAACATGTATAATTTTAGCCTGTTTCCAATCGTTTCATAGATATCATAAAGTACTATTTAGCTGTATTATAAATTATGTTTGTATGAAAGATTGTGAGTAAATGTAAACAGTTGCCAGTACTATAGAAACTCCAGATCCTTGCAGTTTATTTAATAAATATAAATCTTTATTCCAGTAAATAAACATCCTTGAAAAATGATCCCTTATTTCTACGGCAAATTATGTAAATATTCGGCGACATCTCAACATCTAATCAATCCAACCTGTGGGGAAAATGTGATGAGAAATACATTTTTAATCAATCCCAAAATCTGGATGACAATTAACTCCATTTCTATCACAAAGTATAGGATCATGTGTTAATTACACTAGGATAATATTTTCTAATGGTAACAACTCTAATCAGTCAATCACAGGAAGAAAAATTTAAAAATGTAATCAGCATCATAAGCTAGACTGTCATATTTTGTGAAACAGAATGAAGTATATCTGTTATGGCAAGATCGAAGCTCTTCGAAACGGAGGGAATTTTTATGACTGATATTCTTGATGGTATTGACCTCGCTGTTGTTGAATATAAAAACTATACAACTTAACATGCTTTGATGCTAGAACAGCGCAATTGAAGCTGATTACATCTTTAACAAACATTCTGTGTTATCAAATTAGGGGATAGTTACATTTTTTTTCGTCAGGTGAGAGAATTGAGTGAGGTATGTGTGCACATTTCACTGGCGCTATGTCAATCCTGGAACAGCAAATGTGTGGCTTGAACTATTTTATTGTCCTGTTATATCTGAACAATTTTAACAGCTGTTATAATGGTGTAAATCAAGTAGTGCTTTGTATATTATTTTCATTTCATGGTAATATGTATTGAATAAATCTACTGAGTTTTAATTAGCTCACTGTTTTTATGTTTTTCCTATCTGACATTTATTCATTCTATATTTTCTTCAAGAAATGTGGAATGTAAATCCTAGCAATGCGTGCCATGCTATGGGGGTCCGGGGAAATTTGAAAATGTAGACTTCATTTGATACATTCTAGAGTCTCATTGGGGTCAGCTGATATATAGCTGCCGTTGATTTGTTTTTATAGGGTCCAAAACTGCAAAAATAACTGAAAAAACGTTTTACAATATATGGGTTTATATCAATAACAACAATGGTCATTAATTCATGTCAAATACACAAAAACAATATGCTAGCAATGGTTTATTTCACTATTCATGGTTATTATGTATCGGAGACATTCATCAGGAGTCTCAATCGTCTCTGGTCATGCTGGTTGTGAAGAACCCAATAATACAGTGGTGTGAAACGGTTGGATGGAACTTGAATTGACTTTGTGCGAGCGTGTGACTGCACCCACCGCATCCCCCCTGTGTACGGGCCTGGACACAGTTTATTACTGAAAGGAAGGGGAAAAGATATCAGAGGGTTAAAGAGGGTGATCAATAACTGAAGAAAAAATCGTTTATGGTCATCTGTCCAACAATTTCCTGTCCAGTCCTTATCTTGTATACTATGTGATGAGCCACTTCAAAACTGACATGTAAGCTGCCTAGTACCTTGTTCACTGTCTGGTTCTTTACTCGGTGCATCAACAATTGTGTCCAGTCCTTATCTTGGTTACTATTTGATGGACAACTTTATAACTTACATGGGAGATGCTTAATAGCTTGAAGATGCATAGTCACATTCTTACTCATTTCGCTAATTTTCGAAGTTATGGCTCTTTATCCCACCTGTCGACAAATTCATATTCAGTCCATATCGCAGTTAGACAATTTTGAAACTTATATGAAACTTGCTTATTTGTTCCTACTGGGTCATTTTGGAGATAGGGGAGAAAATTTGTCGCTCAAATCTACACCTGCTGTTGCTATGGCTTATCTCCCTTTAGGAGCATCCTTACAAATAGTTCAAACGAAAAGTTGTCTCCCCTTAGGGAGCTCTCTCAGCTCAGCTAGGTTAATTAAGCCCTCTACAATCCTGAATCTCCCTCTTTCTCTATTTGTACCTGCTCGAGTGTGGTGCATATCAAGGAAGTGTCCTACAGTGCTGGTTTGGTTGTTGTTGGTTTGACCTTCGGTTGTACCTTTGCTAAACTAGTATTTTCTCTTGCTGTATTTCTTAGACATTATGTCTGAGATATCTGTCCCTGTAAATTCTAATTCATGCCGTTCGTGTCGACAGTTTTGGTCTAGTTTGGATGCTCACACGAAAGGTCACCTTTGTTACCGTCAGCCACGTGTTTAGAGTGTCTTAAGTCGAGATGTTACCGCCTGGAGGTTTATGCCCAGGCTTGACGAGCGTATTTATTACGGGTTACGGTAGACCCTGCTTTATCTGCGGACGAAAGACGCCAAAATGAAATTGCTCTTGTCGGAGATTTCAAATTTTAACTAAGATCTTTCTGGTTTCTTGTTTGGATTTATCGCATAGATTTAGTCCAGCCGGCTTCTATTAGAATCCCTTTCAGTGGGACTGTTTGTACGTTAGGATAATGTTAAAATCCCAGACAGTTCAGAACCGGTTGGTAAAGTCTTGTCTGTGGCGCGTTTGTGCACAAACCCATTTCTTTGTTTGGACAACAAAGGATTCTGTCCAAAGCCCGGCTTTCTCGACCGCTCTTTTGTTATCGGGAACGTGTGTTCCGGTGACACATCTGAACTTTGATCGCTGGTGAAAGCGACTGATCTGTCCAGAGTACAGTGTGTAAGCCTGTCCGGCTGGGATATTTTTATGACGATGAAACTGTACTAAAAGCGAACAAAAGATTTTTGCTTCACGGGTCGGCCTGTAGTCCAGTCCATTGGAAATAGAAATGCTTCAACTAGTTTCTGTAGGGAAATTGTATTCTCGCTGTTTTAAACCATGACACCTTCATTTTTCGTGTTGTTGTTGTTGTTGTTGTGTTTCGGACTTTTCAGTTTTTGGTAGTTTACTTCTATGCATACAGTTCATTGTTCCTACTAAAATTTATTCTCTTGTTATATCAAGTGTTATTCTGTTTATTTGATATCTTGTGATCAAGAGAGAAAACTTGCAGAGGTTTTTCTCTGTCTTTTATTCTTACATTGTTGTTGTTGCGTTTGTCTTCGTCGCCACAAGTCAAAGCTATACACTAGTCTACCACGGCTTTGTTACATTTTAATGAGCCTACCATTATTACTCTCTTTGTGTATTCAAGGGTGTGTTGATCAAGAAAAGAGATCACGAGATTGTTTATTAAGAAATTGTGCTATTCTTTGGAACACATTTTTCTGCTAGTAAATATTGCATTGTGATATATTTATTTTTCACAACCAAATTTTCCCATCGGTATACTGTATAGACTTACAATTCCAATTGAGTTGAGCTTTAATTTTATTTTCTTCTTTCTGAGAAATTATTATTATTAGCTTGAGTGTGAGTTTATTTCTCCGGGAAGTCTTTAGAATTGTTCTCGTTCAACGACACGTAGGGTGTTTATTGATTTTTCCCCTGGTCTGTTGGCCGGGCAATGATCAAGCCCGAAGTTACTCAATCATCTGCTTGGGACAGCATAAGACTGTTTCCATCGGGCAGTTTTCTTGTACTTCGTAAGTTACTTTCGTCTGAGAACGATTACCGGTTACAGCCTAGTAAGAAGAACGACAGACAGCTCCTAAGCAATGTTCTTTGCCGTTTTTCTCCTCGACAGCTTCGTCCAAACATCTTTTGGTCTACAGCATTTGTTTGATTTAATTTTTAGAAAGGTGAGTTGTCTCACCTTTATTATGCTATCTAGAAAATTTCTGATTTTAGGGTTGTCCGAAGTACATGTATAAAAATAGTTCCAAACTGTTTATTCTTTCTCAGACCAGAATAGTTATCCTTTAGTGGTTGACAGGCTTTGTAGGCTTATATATAGTCACTTAGCACGTACTTGATCCCTTACCTGTATTAAATAATACTCTGTTAATTGTTTTCCTTCAAGATATCAGATTAATACGCACTAGAGTATGGAAGCCTGCTATGGTCACTCTTCCAAACATTGACCTCAGCTTGGAGAAATACAGTTCAGGAGGCAACATGTACATGTGTAAATAGCTGCCCTACCATAGCTCTGGGGGCTGTACATGTATCTATGCTGGGTCTAGTTTCTGATCAATGGTCAAGCTAAAACTAGGTCATCACATGGACTGGTGTTAGATATATAGGTACATGTATGTAGTGAAAATAATGAATCAATTGAAGTTAAACTTAGAAATAATACCATCTGACATGTCTGAGAACTGAAATATTCTGAGATGGATGTCTTGCCACTTATTGTTTCATGCATTCATGTGTTCTAATACTTTCATTCAGTGCCAGTACTGGGTGTACATGTATGTATAATAGTATTACCACTACATACGGATCAGCTTGGTATTATGGCCAGTTTTTCATGTGCTTTTTGGGGGCTTTTTCAAACAAATAGATACTATTTTGAATTGAAACTCTGGAAAAGAAATCTGCTACTCAGGAAGCAGCTATTCTTTTGAGTTTTACT
Source organism: Hanleya hanleyi (assembly GCA_036873755.1). Classification (NCBI taxonomy): domain Eukaryota; kingdom Metazoa; phylum Mollusca; class Polyplacophora; order Lepidopleurida; family Hanleyidae; genus Hanleya; species Hanleya hanleyi. The sequence goes on along the minus strand of JAVTVY010026870.1, from coordinate 104,818 downwards.
ATCTCCACTATTGCAGCCAGTCAATCGATAGTCTCTGAAAATGATACTCGGGTATCACAATCAGTTAAAAACTATTTTTCCTGTTAGCCATAAATTACAAAACACTAATTTACAAATGGAAGTACAGTGCAATAAAATCTAGATTATGCAAAGAGAAGTTCACTTGCAATGGATGTTATCTGTCTCAACCCTCAATCAAGCAACAACTTTTATCTTCTGAACCACCTTTCTATATATGCCCATGGGCCTAGTTATTATCTACCGGCGAGAGACTGGATGATAATTTCATCTATTCCGTTTGAGGACTAATATGTGTAGTTTAGACCTCAAATTGGAGGGTGAGTCTAGATTGAACATTGTTCTGTTTGGTCAATTCAAATTGTGAAATTTAATGACCTTAGTTTATCTACCGGCGAGAGACATCAAAATGTAATTGCTCTCTTCGGGGAATTTTAAATTTTATTGAAGATATTCCTAGTTACGTTGGAAGTATCTTTGTGTTGATGTCGGGGATGTTGCTACCACGGGGAGTTACGCCCACGATTAACGCAAGGAACAATGAATGTGTTCTTCATCTCCTCTGCGTTTCAAATCTGTTTCGTTCGGACTCCACTGTGACTTTTCGTGTTTCGGGTTTACAGTTTTCGGATTCAACTTCAGTTGTTTTTCCTTCTACGTCGTTCTTGTTCGCCATAACGTCGTTCCTGTTCACCTAAACGTCATTTCTCGTACATTTAAAAGGTTGTACCCTGCTCCATTGTGAGCGTATATGTACAATAAATTGAACTGTTTTGAAAGAAATTGGGGGAATCACTACGCCATTTTCTCACGCAACGCTTTTCTCGTTTCGCATTACGTCGTTCTGTTACACCTCAACGACGTTCCATTACGCTGTCACGTTGTTCTCATACACCTGTACGTCGTTCTCGTACATCTGTTAGACGTTCCCGTACGCAATAACGCCGTTCACCACGTCGTTCTTTTATACCTCCTTATCAGGGTCGTCAAGTTCGACAGTCCCGGTCTCCATTTCTAGATCTTTCTCTTGATTGTCATAGAGGCTTTGACGTTTGTTCGCCTGCACGTCTCTCGACTTTGGTGTTTTTCGTTAAAAAAAAAAAAAAAAAAAAAATTCATTATCGCTTGGTTGACCTCCATCGTTTTGCGAGATGCATATCTTCTTATACCCATTCATCCTCGTCTTCGGCGTTTCCTACGATTCACCATCGACGGTCGTCGGTTTGAGTGGCAAGTCCACCCATTCGGAGTCAACATCGCCCCTTGTATCACTTCTCTAGTCTTGGCGTTTTTCTCCATCTCGGGACTTTCACATCGAGGTTTACTTAGGTTCGTCGTTAATTTGGGGGCAGTTGTTCGACACTCTCCATCAAGTGCTTCGTCCCCGTATAGACCGTTGGACCAGTTTTTAGACGTTGGCATTATAGTTGTTTTGTCATCAACTCGTAGGGCTATTCTTTTCTATGCAGGACCTTACTCATTACGGTCGTCTTCTAGTTCGGTCACTGCAGTGCCATCTGTCTGATTTACACACGTCATCCCTCAATCCATTAGTGCTGGTATTGACGTCTCTACATCCACATCTGATTTGGTGGCAGTCCCGCCACATCGTCATGCGGGGTGTTCCTTTCCGATTTCCATCTCCAGATCACCATCTCTACACCGATGCTTCCGAGACCCGTTGGGGAGGCCATTCTGGACGGACTGGAGGTGTCCGGCAGATAGTCTAGGTTGGATGCCAGACTTCACATCAACTTTCTGGGAATGAAGGCAGTCATCCTAGCAGTTCAGCATTGGAGTTGGCGTCTGGTGATTTCGTCCCTTCTCATCGCTACGGACAACTCTACTGTCAGTGCTCACATCAACAAGATGGGTACCACCCGATCTTTGTCAATGTTTCGTCTGGTGTGGGATCTTTATGACTGGGCTCTCATTCATCTCTGTCATCTCAAAGCTCGCCATGTTCCGGGTCGACTCTTTGTTTTAGCGGACCACCTTTCTCGCCCCGACACCGTGTTTCAGATCGAATGGCCTTCCTCCAGAGGTCTTCAGCCAGACCTGCAGCATCTGGGAGACCCCCCTTGATCGACTTGTTCGCGACGAGGAACTATGCACAGTTCGCCCTCTTCGTCAGTCCGATTCCGTACCCTAAAGTTTTCGCCATCGACGCCCTTTCAATCAACTGGGACTACTTCCTGGCTTATGCCTACCCACCCATGGCCCTGTTTCAGGAAGTTCTTCTTTAGATTACTCAGCACGACTGCGTCATTCTGCTCGTGGTTCCGTGGTGGCCTTGTCGTCAGTGGTTTCCGGTACTGGTTCCACTTCTCACTGCTCCGCCACGTCGTTTTCCAGTTTGGCCCAGCCTGTTGCGTCAACCTCACGGGATAATACATCACAACCCGCGGTGGCTCAACTTACACGAGAGTGCACTTACAGTCCAAGGATTTTCAGCAGAAGTTGCACAGACGATGGTTTCAGCCAATCGATCTTCCACATCGCAGCTCTATCAATCGAAATGGGCCTATTTTGCCTCCCGGTGCCGAGAACGTGATTCCGATCCCGACTCTGCCTCTCTTTCCTTAGTAGCTGACTTTCCTTAGCACCTACATCGTGATAAGAAGTTTCAAATCAGCGCCATTGAAGGGTTCCGGTCTGCTTTGGCTAGGGTTTTACGTCTTTCGACCGGCATCGACATTAGTCTGAATGACAATATCTCTGCTCTCCTACCTGCTTTCGCCTTACAGTCTCGCCGTACACGCCAGCTGTTACCGAAGTGGGATTTTGGTGTGGTTCTTAGTGCCCTGCTTCGTCCGCCCTTCGAACCTTTACAGTCCGCCTCTATTAAGCTGTTTCCCACAAATCTGCTTTCCTGGCGGCTTTCGCTTTGGCGTCTCGGGTTTCCGAGTTTCACGCTCTGGAAAGGTCGTCTTGACCTGGACGGCAAATTGGTCTCACATTTCCTTTCGTCCCATCCCCGAGTTCATCGCCAAGAATGAGGCTGTGCGCCAAGGTCCTTGTGCTCAACGTTTGTACTCCATCCCTGCTTTATCAGACTTTGTTCGTGACCTTGAGGATGACATCCTGTTATGCCCTGTACGAGCCATACGTCACTATCTCACTCGTACCGACCCTGGTCGGGGTTCTCGTTGTCTATTATTCCGGTCTCTTCAGCCAACTGCAGTGCGTGACATTACCAAGAATACTATTGCTTCTTGGTTGAAGAAGACCATTAAGTGGACATATCAACTTGCCATTGACGCTCCCCCACTTCTGACCTCTGCTTCTTTCCATGGAATTCGTGCCATCACTACATCATGGCCTTTATGGAAGAACCTATCCCTTCATGACATTGTCCAGTCTTGTGCATGGAGTGCCAATTCAACCGTTTTCTATCTGAGAGTTATGTCAGTACGATCAGATAGAGTGACCACGCTTGGGCTGCTGGTGGCTGCCCAGCACGTGGTCCAGTAACTTCCAAAAAAGAGGGGGGGGGTATCTTCGTTCAGCGCAGCAAGTCCGTCAATCAGCCAGCTTGCTGCATCATCACATCTAATCAGCCATTTCATATGTCCACCATATTACATGATCACCTCAATAGGTCAGTCAGTCAGCCAACTTACAAGACCCGTCTCATCGGTGAGTATGGTTTAGGCTTGGTTATTACTGGTTTTACTCTATTTACACCCACTGCGTCTCTACGACCTGGGTTTTTCCTTCTATTGAGTATTGTGTACCACATTTACAATCAGGTTTTTGATTTTAATCCACAAGTACCCTCAGCGTCTTCGACCCGGGTTCTCTCTGGGTGAGTTTTAGTGTGCTGTAAGCCTATACAGTCAGCCAACTTACGGCATCATCACAGCTAATCACATGTCCACCTTATTACATGATCACCTCAACAGGTCAGCCTGTTGCCAACTCACAAGACATCTTTCAAGACCTGACACAATGGTGAGTATTGGTTTTTAGGTATACTTTGTGTCAGTTTCAGGTTTAAAGTACAGAGAGTTTGGTGGATGAGGGCAATTATGACCAACTTACGAGATCATCTCAAGAGAGGCAGCTGCTGTCAACTCACAAGTCATCTTACAAGAACTGACACATTCGTGAGTACTACTTTCAGGTTTACCAGTGTCAGCAACAGGGACTAAAGTACAGAGAGTTCACGTAAGACGGCTTGTGGTCTAAAGAGTGGTATAAGATGGGCACCTTGTATGCAATGTTGTCGGGATGTACATGACCACTTCTATTCATCATACACTGATTACCACTCGAATACTCACAGCGCCACCGGCCCGAGTACCTTCGTGGGGGTAAAATTGTGCACCACATCCACGATCACGGCTGCATGGACGAGTACATTCAACAATCTATTATGATTACTCCATGACTACCCACAGCGTCACCGACCAGGGTCCCTCTTGTCGAGTACTAGCCATGTCCGTGATCATCTCAGCGGTTACTCAGCCTGCTATTGGAACTACAACAAGGCCGAGGTGCCCACCTCTATATGTTGGTAGTGAGCCAATAGCAACAGCAGGTGTAGATTTGAGCAACAAATATTAAACATTTATAAATAATGTTAGTATTTGTTATCAAATCAAACCTGCTGTTGCTTTGATTACCCTCCCATCCTGCCCCTCACTCCACGGCCTTGCACACCACACGTCTCGGGCTATAAGAGTGAGAAAGAGGGAGATTCAGGATTGTGCAGGGCTTAAGTAACCTAGCTGAGCTGAGAGAGCTCCCTAAGGGGAGACAACTTTTCGTTTTAACTATTTGTAAGGATGCTCCTAAAGGGAGATAAGCCATAGCAACAGCAGGTTTGATTTGATAACACATGGTGGATAGGGCAAGTCTCATTGGACAGGGCAACATCCATCGTAAATGTGCCAAGTCATCAGTCACGTAGCTTGTAATTCTCACCCTGTCTCACCACGGTAGTGTGCAGATAGATTATACACATGGTCCCCTTGGGCAAATCGCTGTGACTTTTACAGTCACTGCAGGACTTTATATGTTCAGACAGTAGCATGTCCTTTCCTGGGCAGCACCCGATACGCCTATAGCGTGAAGGGGATTTGGACATCCCAAGCTTCCGGAAACTAGCTGCGCTGGCATGCAGCATCTATTCTAGGGACATGTTGAGCTGTTGAATTGAGGGTGGTAGTCATCCTGGTCTTCTTCATCCCATCCCACATGCTCTGAAAGAGGTGACTCGAGAACTGTCGACCCTGGTCTGAATGACTCCAGGATGGAACACCATATATGCTCACATACAGGTTTATGTTGTGACAAACATTGTCCTGGGTACAGGACGTTTAGCTTTCCACACCAGCACAGATGAGAACCGCATCATAGTGAACAACGTGAAGAAGATCAGCATCAAGATCGAGGAAAACGAGGTCCTCAGCTTTGATGTCACCGCGAAATGTTCCTGTGTTACTGTGAAAAACAACAAAGGAGCGCGAGAAAACAGTTTACCAGGGCATCAAGATTGTTCTTGCAGCTGCTCTGAGAGTCGGTGCGGAAAAGGATGCTGGGACTAACAAAAATACAAGGCAGTATCGGATACTTACGGAAACCATTTCTTTCAGCTCATATGCTCTGAATGACCGCCTTGGCTATGAACTGACCTTCATTGACTTCGCGCGTGGTGATAGTTGTAACCCAGCCTGAGCTAACAAAACGGGCCCGCCTGCCCATTCTGCAAGACCGTATTCTGCGCCACGGCAGTATGGTCTTAAACAGAACGATCCGGTGTGGAACATCTGTCTCAACACTCCAGTCTGATCAATGAAAGGACTTCTGCTGTTGTTCGAAGACCCAGAACAAGATGATCCATACAAATGTGACCCAGAAAATTTCTTCAATCCAAAAATCACAAGCCACCGTGACAATCGAAGGCATTCCTAACCAGCTGTATGCATCAGGTCTGGTTTCGCATCAGCACTGCGATGAAATCAGAAAGTGCTTTAGTGGTGGAAGACTCCATTCCGCTGATAAATATTAGGTAAGTAGCTACTTGACAGACCAATATGCCCTTTGGTTCGACCTTCGCACCACTGGTGATGATTGCCTGATGATGCACACGGCACAGAGGGCATTGCCATCCAACCCCGAAGGAGGAGGCTGGCGCATTCAATCTAAATTTGTACGTCATTATGGACGCGCAGCTACACATTGAAATGGTGGCTTCTGCGAAGCAGTCTAGTACTAGTGACTGTCCCAGCAGTTCCGACAGTCCCAGCGGTCACACAATCATCTGTGACCAGACCGGATGCGGTAAATCCAAGATAGTCCTTGATCTCATCGAATCTCCCCCAAAAAGATGCGGGTATCGAGACAAGTTTCAACACACTGTCAGCTGTGCCCCATTTTCCCATGGAACAAGACCTGCAAAGACCGCACGTGGATAGCTGTTTGCAGGCGAGGCCACTCTTTACATCATCGATGAATGTGGCGGGACAAAAGCCATCAAGAAGAAAGGAGACATTCTGTTGAATCTAGCTTTCTCAGGGCGTCATGCAGAGCAAATCTCTCACACAAATGTACAACGCTGGCTTGAAGGACTTCAACAAAGTGGGTGACCCTCTTCTACTGTAAGGACTGAGATTCCTTTAACGACTGTTTACGGGGGAACGGTGACGGTTCTGAAGAAAGAGCAGCCCTAAGGCAGCAGCTGAGCAAAAGTAAACACTCAAAGCTTCTGCTGAAGACCGACCCGCCTACAGCGTATCGTTGGCTGTGCTAGCACAGTGATTATCTTCCCGACAGTTACCAGCAGCTCTGTTGAGTGCTTGAACAGCTTGTTTAAATATGTTGAGCTGTGTTGAACAGTGCTTAGTAGCTGTTACCAGCAGTTGAAAGCAAGAGCTGTCGTCTCGACTATGTAGGCCATCGTCGCGTAGCTCTCGTAGCCATCATATTTTACTCCATCCGCCCAGCAGCACCGGGATGGCATGCTGGTGTTTCGACTCACAAAGATATGTTTTCATCCCGACAGGAACCTGAGGAATGTGCAGTTGGAATCCAGGATCCATTCCATATGCAGTGATGGAGAGTAAGACAATGGCTAACTTGGCGTTTTCACAGGGTAATCCTTGGAGGACTTCGCTACACGTCGGCTACAATATGTCAGCAGAAGGTGCTGAAGACAAAGCCAGCTGACCTAGGACGTTTGGATCCAGAGGACGGAGCAAAACTTACCATTACCGTGGCGACAGCACTGGCTACGCTAGAGATGTCCCTTAAGCAAGGAATTTTTCCCGGGTCCATTATGAAGTAATACATTGCTACATATAGAAACACGCGGACTCCCCATGATACGATGGCGTCTATAGCACTGATGGTGGGAGGTGCCTATGTAAACGATCTTGCTTTCTCTGGAAGCAATTATTTGCTTAGTGCTCTTGGGCGGAGTGGCATGAAAGAAGCGTGATGACCTCGTCATTGAGCAGCTACACCAGGCTCAACTCGCATCGGTGATCAAACGTCAAGCACGCGTGTACCATATCAACAAGCATCTGAGAGGTGAAGGCCATGCTAATAACACTTTCTCAGACGTCAGTAATGCGATGCGCGAGAACAGAATAGTCCGTACGACAGGGAGAGATCCTCTAGATCCAGAGCCAAGGCTTTCGGACTTCCACATTTCTTCTCCCGACCAGCAAACTCGTGAGTTGCTGTTCATCATGAGCGGACTTGGCCTCGTGGGTTGTGCATCGTACAAGCTGCTCTAGTGTTGTGTCCCACGAATCGTGACATCGATTACCATTTTACCCATCTGGACGTATAGTTGTGAATAGATGTGGATGTGAATAGATCGAATAGATATAACATATTACACAGATGAACTTTGGGGATCGACGCATGGCGTCAGAGCGATGGCACGGCGTGAAAAGCTTACTGGGTACAACGTGTTAAAAGATATTGCCAACCATCGCTTACAAGCCTGACGGGATCCTGGCAGAAACTGTGCAAACTTTGCAGGAGTATGGCTACCGCAAGCAAGCTGAAAGAGCTTTGCGCATCTCCTGGCATCGTGCCCTGTCTGCCAGGGGCCGGATTATCTTCTTGAGGGTTTTCAGTGGCTCGTCCTTCGCTCTGTGGTCGACCTCAACCTCCTCGTAGTGGTCCACGTGCTGCCTGAGTCCGTCATGTGGCATCTCTTGCAATTGGAGGGAGTTAACCCTGATCACCACATCACACCAGCTGGACCTTCTTTGGCCAAACCAGTCCAAGGATTGGCCTCGTGGCAGTGCAGACCTCAGCTCAAATGATAACGCGTGGGATGTATTTTTGGCCCATCCTCTTTGGCGTGCCCACTCCACCGGAAGAAGATGTGGTAGGTCTGGGCCGTGACACCGCTGCTCCTCATTTCTTTGGCGAGGCGGTAGGTTGGGGTGAATACCATGGGCTCCCTTACCTGAAAGAGCTTGATCGGTCTCGTGGTTTTGCCTGAACCTCCACCTCGAATGAGGTAACTTAGGTGGCCATCCAGTTTCGTAGCAATGGCTCCGGTCTAATTTCATAATGCGATAGACTGCCCGTGTTCTGCTACATCATAATTCTTCTTGGCTTCTCAATAGATTATATCTATAATACCATCCTATTCAGCATTATCAACGCTGCAAACGAGCACGTACAGATCGATGGCTGGTTTCGTCTACACGGTGATCAGGGTCATGGGAGTAAATTTCGCCCGGACTATACATTTTGGGTATGCCTAAAATCTGGACTCGTTTACGGAGAGAAAATCCGCCAAAAAACTGACAGGTTGACCCCCACTTGTTGCCTTTTTAAGTTGATACCGGACAAGGGACGTGAGAAAGAAATTTAATTGAAATCCCTCTCACAGATTTTTCTGGAAATTTAGTCGAATTTGACCATTTTAAGGGGTTTTCTAGGAAAAGTGAAACCATCTTGGAGGTAAATGTCCGACATTCATTTTTCTATAACATAGCAGTGCTGTGTCTTAAAATAATAGTTTAATCATGCTCTTTTCAAATATATATACATATAAGTGATTCGGGTTAAGATTTTACGACAATTGGTGGCCGAAATACGGACCCATGGTCTATTCCTTGCCGATTGGAAGAATTCCTTGAGTGCACCCTTAACGGCATAATAGTGGAGTATGTGCATCACCTCAACGTCGACTCAATTACGGAACGTCAGTCCGTGTAACCTTGCACAATTCAATTTTCGTTTTTTGTTTTTGTGTTCTCAAAATCAAAAATTGAAAATTGACTGTCAATTTTCAATTTTCGTTTTTTGTTTTTGTGTTCTCAAAATCAAAAATTGAAATTTGACCGTCAATTTTCAATTTTCGTTTTTTGTTTTTGGTTTCTCAAAATCAAAAATTGAAAATTGACCGTCAATTTTCAATTTTCGTTTTTCGTTTCACTTGTCCCAAAAATGAAAATCAAATAATGAAAATTGCCTCGACTTGTCCGTTTTTCGTTTTTTGATTTTAACTTTGATTCGTCAATGTTAACTGCGCACGCGCAAGACTTATGATGTCACTTTCGGTTCGCGGAGTAGTATGGAAAGCGCAAATCGGATTGTTTAGGCAGGTGTGGAGCATAATATGGAAAAACAGTAGGGGGCAAGATGTGGGAGTTTCACTACACTATAGATCCCTGGAGCCAGGCATTCGAGCTAGAATATAATGGGCCAACTGCGCATAAGCGAGTAGGCAATCGTGCAGCAGGTGTGAAGCATTATATGGAGAACAACGGGGTTGATACACATGGGAGTTTCATTAAAGTAGGGTAGTATAATAAATACGTGGGTACCCTAATCACATCTTCATTTTATCTAGCCAATTTCTACGTTCCCACTTCGAACTTCCCTTGATATATCTGGACCCCTTCAATGTTCAAATAACTTATAAATAGACACGAGACGTCACTGACCTCGAAAACATTTGAAATTCGAAATGGGTCGCACAAGAGCGTTATTGATTGGCTGACCTAATTAGTGGGCACCTTATTAGGAGGAAAGACGCCGCTAATAGAGGATGATGTCACTCAACGTGACTTCATTCGCAATCGATGTACGCTCTGATTGGTTCTTCTGTCGTTAGTAGGTGAAATTTACACCTCGGATTTTGAACACTGAAGGGGTCAGATGAATCAAGGCAGGTTCGAAGTGGGAACGTAGAAATTGGCTCGATAAAATGAAGATGCCTAATCATAACCCCCAAGGAAACTTCCCACGTCGATGCGTTGAAGCGTTTGACACCCACACTTGCGTTGAAGCGTTTTTGACGCTGAACGTTGACGAGCATCTGAACGCTCCGATCCAGGTCCCAAAAATAGAGAATGAAGATTGGACCTGAAGCGTTGAAGCATTCAGACGTCTGACATCAAACGTGGCGATTGTGTGCTTCTTTGAAATGGTGGTTTACGGGCCGCATACTTACTCTTATTGGTATTAAATCTTTGTTGGTATCTTTATAAATACTATATTTCAAATCAATAGCAAATAGCGGTTGTCTGCATGAATGCTGTTCGCTTTTGTAGCGCTCTAAACATCTATTTTTAGAAATGAGAAAATCTAAGACTGCGTTCTGATTGGCTCAGGCCTCAAGGCCAATAACCATTGAGAACAGCGGGATGCCACATATCCAGACCTGTCTGGTGCATCTTCACAAGTCCAGGTAAATCGTGAATCCCCGCACATAGACTGCAGTACTCTCTGTTAATTCAAGATATTAACAGACAGTGATAGTGTACTGTTCCAGCTGTCTCCCCTTCAGAGATTGGTCATTCGACTCCGCCATTTCAAACTAAGACGAGCATTTTCATTGGATCACTATTTATAGGAGCCACCCCAATCTTCATACACAACCACGTGACTGTCTCAGTTGACCGATGACATAGCGCAGCATCGTTTTCGATTTCAAAATCTGGCGTATAACTGGGAAAATGTTGTTGTTGCTGCATCAGCCTATCATTGGCCCTCCGTAGAAGGGTCCAATACTATAGGCTATCCCCGCACAGGGTTTACTTGGACATTTTTGGTGATTCGAGTGAGTTCTTGAGTCGTTGCCTCAATCTCGAACATTTCATCCCCGAGGTTATTTTGAATTAGCATGTCGGTATCCCAAGCCGGCGGTTTTTGCCTTGACTCTCGATGTCGATTTCAGCCTGACATCAAAGTTATGCCAGCGATGTCACATCTCAAACCGTCCAGCTAGTGGATTGGAGTAATGAGCTAGCTGAACCTGTTGAATAATTGGTTTGATTTAGAGGATACCCCTTGATCTTTTTTATCCAGAACTATCGTGTGCAACCATGCAACCAAGGCAATGTATAGATACCCTAACAAATCGATCAATACACTGGCTCCCGAGGATGGCCTGGTGGGCCACATGCCTCTCACGCTCCACACCTCTCATACGACACGATTTGCGTTTTCTATTCTACTCGTCGTACCGGAAGTGACATGATAACCCGTCCACATGAGAACTTAACATAGATACGTCAAAGTTAAAATCAAAAAACGAAAAACGGACAAGTCGAGGCAATTTTCAATATTTGATTTTCATTTTTGCGTGAAGCAAAACGAAAAACGAAAATTGAAAATTGACTGTCAAATATCAATTTTCGTTTTTTGTTTTTGTAATCCCAGAATCAAAAATTGAAAATTGACGGTCAATTTTCAATTTTTGATTTTGAGAAACCAAAAACAAAAAACGAAAATTGAAAATTGACGGTCAAATTTCAATTTTTGATTTTGAGAACACAAAAACAAAAAACGAAAATTGAAAATTGATGGTCAATTTTCAATTTTTGATTTTGAGAACACAAAAACAAAAAACGAAAATTGAATTGTGCAAGGTTACACGGACCCTATTTGCACTGGAGCGCTATTTTCGGAGTCAGGGGAAAGAAAGACCAGGAGTTCGATTGAAAGAATCCACAGTGTGCCCATCGGTAAAATATATTGCGTACTGTATTCCATACAGGAGTTATTTCCCCCTAGACAGAACTCATTACAGTCCAAAAAGGATGGAACAGATGTATATTATTGAGGTTTATGAACATTTTCTCAAATTTTTGAAGCATTTCTCATGTTTCTGGGGGAAAATTTAGTGCAAAATTACCAATAATTTGACTTGGATACATCTCTTATTTTTCCATTTTCCCCAGCTTTTTCTGGTAACATTGGAAAGCAGAAAAAGAAACACAGCCTTCATATTGCCGAATTTATGTCCATTTTAAGAAAATGGGTTAATTTTGAGTTTTGTTCTCGAAAATCCTGCTAGAGTTGGCAAAAGTGATCAAAACAAAGATGGGATAGTGGGAAAGTTATCGATCGGATATCCAACTGGCAAGTGTTGTATACCGCCATACTCGCAAACACTCCCAGATTACGATGAATGTGAATAATTAATTTCGCAAAAAAACACCCTGTCCCTTAACTCCCTCTGTACCGGCATTTTTAACAGTTCCAAGCTGGTATCAAAACTGCCATGAACATGAATGAAACGAAGATATACTTATCACCGGCTACGTAGTTTCAAAGACCATACTTCAAGTTCTCGAACAATATATAATATGATGAAAATACTTGCCTAGAAATTCTTCATTTCTTCATGCCAATGACCGGCAATTATTGAACTATATTTCTATCGGTACAATTGTACCGATACGGTACAGAGAGGGTTAAGGTGGCCCTCTAGTTTCGTAGCAATGGCCTCGTTCTAAAAATTCTGCTCACTAGTAATTTTGATGTTTTTCGTCCAAATAGGCGGTATTTGATTGGATTTCGTGCACAATATTCCATTCTCGGAGACGATCGCACAAGATTGAAGCCCGAAATCGTCAATCTATGGCTTTGGTCACTGATCAATTGCAATCTTATTTTAGGCCTAATACACTGGCGGTGATAAGTTTACTTCTCCGGTATTAATTGAATAAGATACGTGATCTTATATGCTATGTTAGCTTTCTTTTTCTTTCTTTCTTTCCTTTTTTCGTTTGTTTGGTTGTGTTGTTTTTTTTGTGTTTTTTTGTTTTTTGCCGGCCGTCAAAATTTGGGGGGGCTCAAGCCCCCCGTTGTCTACGCCCTATTGGGCAACAGTGAAGTCGTCTTGAGGTAGATTTATAATTGATAATATTGATAATTATGTGTCTACGGCAGAACGTCTCGAGGTAGATGGATATTGTTTGTCGGGTCAATATTAATTCCAAACTCGTCCGCTACTCTACACTGTCTGTGACATGTCGTTGAGACGATGAGACTTGCCCAGAGACTAGTATGCTCGCGCCAAACATGCTCAATAGCGACGGAGGACGTCCCAGGAAATCCTCTTCTCCGACACTTGTTTTTTTCCCCGACACGACAAGCGAATTAAAAAGTAGACAGTAAACAATGGACAATTCAATATGAGAGAGAATCGAGGAATCCGGCTATCAGTAATGTTTTTCCCGAGACTGCCGTCGTCATCCGTTTGAAACCAAGTCTGTCAGAGAGGGGATTCCCCTATCATTGTTGCTGCATCATGACGGAGACATTTGTTGTTCTTTCTAGCTCAGTTCTACTGAACAGACTCTAGTCACGTTTGCTTCAACACAGCATGATTTGTCCAGTTGGAGACAAGCAATATTAAATTGCCCAAGAAGCTCATAACTAACTTCATTAAAATGTATTCGATCATAAACAACCACTTTTTCTGTACATACGGTACTTCATATTTTCAACAGAGAGAATCAATCCTAATACCAGGGAACTTACTGAATTTTGAACATACCTATCTTCAGAATGCCTGTGTAAATTAGTTTCTGACCTGGCATAATGCGAGCAAAGGCGATGATATTCAATTGCCAACCTGGTGTACTCCCAATCTAATTAAAACTCAGACTTAATAAACCGCTCCTCTATCGGACATGTCGCTGATTAAGCTTAATCAGCGACATGTCCGATAGAGGAGCGGTTTATTAAGTCTGAGTTTTAATCAGATTGGTGTACTCCCAGATAGCAAGCAAAGTATGGACCAACAACGGCCCACCAACGGCATGGATGTCGGCCCACCAGAGGTTTGGCTCATTGGATGTATGCCGGTTTATTTGTTTTGTCAACAGCGGCTTGCCAACCATTTTCCCATGCCAATGTCAATCCACCATAGGCTCAATTCTATAACACTTGTGTCAATACCATCGAGTTAACCGTGCATTTATTACACGTTTTAGCACGGTGGTGTGAAATCAACACCCGTTAAGTGCAGATGTTCATTAGGAGATTCCATTTCACAAGTCGGACGAGGAAAGAGACGTCTGCTTTCATACAAGTAACAATCGAATAAAACAAACAAATAAACTGTTGTTTCCATCGTGAAATTGATTAACAATGCGACACAAATTGACATTATCCACGTAATTTCCACACAGCTGACGCAGCTGACAGTATCACATCCCATTTGAGAGACCATAAACTCGTCCACTGACATTGGCACGATGCCAACCGAGATGCGAGCATCGGTGGACGAGTTTTTTCAAGAAAGGGGAGAAAGGTTGTCTAAGTTCAAAATATGTTTTCAACTTTTCATTGTAATCTTCGTTGATAATCAATTTGGGTAGTGCAATAGAATAGAAATAATGTTGTCGTGCTCAATGGTTATTTTACACACGGTTAGTGTGGAAAAGTTTATAAATTTTAGGCCGCGGGCGAACCATTGAGCACGCCTATGAAAACATTATTTCTTCAATCTAGCTGCACGTGGTTGTTGACGATCCAAAAATGAAACCTTAGCTGCACCAACAGCGACAAGCCGTTGTTGACAACGGACCGGCGAACATCCAGTTAGCAAAACCTCTGGTGAGCCGACATCAGTGCCGTTGTCGGACCATTGCTGTTGCTGGCTGGTCTGGTTCGAAAAGAACAAGCAGTGCGGCCTTCGTGATAGGACACACACCAGATATGACCAAAATTGTCACCTGTCAAGGTCAAAGGTCAACCAGAACTCCGGACGTAACGGGACGAAGTCAGCACGCTATAAATGCTGAGGCATTACTACTAATTTGAATATCTTTCGGTTAGGCCTATCGTGGAAAGTAAGATCATAACTGCTATCCGTATGGATGAAATCGATAGGATTGGTTCTATATGTTCAAATATATCGCCGTCAGCGCCGATTATTCTCGCTAAAAAATTAGCTCGACGAGAGAGTGACAGTTTAGCCCAATTTACCAGGCAGATTTCATTATAATAGGGGCCAAATTGTCCCACTCAAAAGCAAAAAAAAAAATTCAACAATGTTACAAGATAATTGAGTTTTCAAATGACTACAGATCTTAACATTCTAAATCAAATAATAATGGGATAACTTATACCCCAAAATCAAATATCTCAGGACTTTTGTCCAACCTGGTCAATTTAGCTCAATATTAACATGGCAGAACAACTCACTCACTTCTTGCCAGTTAAACTATGAAAAAGTAAAAACTTATGAACATAGTTACAAACTGGAATGCATTATAAGACCTATAATATTTAAATAGATGATTTGGAGTCATAAAGCATAAATTTGAGATGAAAACGAAGTACACAATGCTTCATTGAGTGGTGGACAGACACCGGTTTTCGAACTTTTTTTTCTCTGTTTGCAACAAGTATAATTTTGACCACCAAGCTAAAGATATTGATTTGCCTAGATTTGTATTCCATAAATTCAATCAGGTTTCACCTATTTGCCGATTCGTTAAGATTTTAGAAGAAAGTTATTGTTGTGTCTAATGTTACATGTGGACAGACATTGTGTAACATTAGCAACATTAATTTCCTAAAATTAAATATATGTTAATGATTATCATCATTATCTGCTTTCCAAAGTTTATATCTAAATGTAAATACACAAATAAGCCTAAACAATTCAGTGCTGACATCTTGATTTAAATATTACTATGAGAAAATTTCCTTCTTTTGGTTAAAATTGTGTTGCTAATGTTACATGTGGACAGACATGCTTGTGTAAGTGACAACAATTAACAACTGTTCAATAGATTTATGGGACACAATGGCCAACTTTAATATGTTAAAATGATAACTCTGAAGATATATTGATGATCCATTATTTTCTTTATGTCCCAGAGGATTCGGTAGTGCAACAAATGGACATTAAAGTATGTTGCTAATGTTACAGGTGGACAGACATTTTGAATCGTTAGCAACATAGACTCGTTTTAAAAAGAAAATATTTCTCGCATAGAACAGAATCAGCTATCAAGGCTGTGGTTTCTTGAAGAAAAACAAGCAGGAAACTCATCTCATCTGCATATTTACTGAATTGTAGCAATTTATATAGAAATTTTAGTGAAAATCGGTGTTACAGGACAGACATGGTGGACAGACATTTGTCTTCATTTGCTTTTATTTCATCAAAAGCAACTGATTTTGCTGATAGCTTTACCTTGATAATTATCACAGTTTCATCTATTTGTTCTTTTCATTATCAATTTAGTAAACTGATTATGCAAGTACATTATTTATGGCATTCTCCATTTGTTGCTAACGTTACATGTGGACAGACAAATGTAACATTAGCAATAAAACGTCTGTCCACATCCCGCAGGCACGTTTTCAACTGATATTGGGCAGGAAAATAAAATAATCCAAATTAAAAGTGTTTTTATCACAATGTAGATGGTCTGTCAGGTTTTACTGACCCAAATAATCTATTAACATTTTTAATAGATAAAAATTATAATTGGTAGTGTTGCTAATGTTTCAATGTTGCTAATGTTTCACATTGTGGACAGACAACAGAAAAAAAGATTCTTGAAGCTTCAGTTGAAATTTTCAATGCTCGCAGCTGTTTTAGAAGTTGAACTGTTATATTAGAAACCAAGAATTGGGATAAAAGGCTCTCTAAAGGTTCTGATATTTAAACTGGAGAATAATTGTGATGTTGCTAATGTTACACAAAGTTGGACAGACATTTGCAAGGCGAAACATTAGCGACATTCTGTATGCTGATTTCAGTTGAAATTCAAAATATTTTATCTACATACGGACATCAAATTAGCCACAACAGTGGACAATTTTATAACAAAATCATTCAATCATATTATGGTTCTGTTTTAGAACACATTTTCATATATATTTGATGTTGCTAATGTTACATCGAATGTGGACAGACACAAGTGATATTAGTTAGTGACCAAACATTTTAATCTTCTGGCTTTCCTGTAAATTATGGTTACCAGTGGTCTACTTAAGATCAAACTTCAACACTGTAGCTTTATTATGGGATACTTCAGTGGAAAAAATAATACAGTTTTCTTTTGTTCTATGCGTAACTAATTCACCCTCCAAAACTGGTGGGATTTTTGTCTGTCCTAAAACACAGGTTTTAAAAATTTAATTTCCATTATATTCTCAAATTGGTCACATATCTCAGTGTTATTATATGTGCTATATCTACTACCCATAAGCTAAAATTTGACATATACTCAGCTTTATTCTTGAAGTTCTTCAATCGTCTGAGTTGTATAAAAGAAAACACAGCAATTGGTCCCCATTACAATGAAATCTGCCACCATGCCTCTTTCTCATAGTTTCAAAGTTCTCATCTCCTCCTACGTTCAAATTGACATTGACGATAAAATTCAAATCTATTTTCACAAAGAATCATCAGCTGAATTTTGACCCTGTATGGAGTTAATGATAATATTGATTTGTGGCATCGTTATAATTGTAAATCTGACGGTACCTCTGATTTGTGATCAGTCACACAAGGGAGGCGACTTTGCAGAATAGCCAATCTCACACGCTTATCAATTATCTCCCTTATTCTGTTGAACATTATTCAAAGCTTTCTAGCCTTTCAATGATAAGTACCGGTATGTGTCGATAATTTTGTTCACAAATATATATAAAAAGTGGATTAAATGTGCATTTCCTCGGTGAAATTTGGCGATGACTAGACTGTGTAATGTATGGGCACATTCTGTCCATTGATTGTTTTAAATGTTGTGTTACCGACTCAAACTCCACTTATCACTGATGGAAATTCAGTTACATTGGCTTGTGATAGCCTTCTTAAAATACAGAATACAACAAAATTAGGCTTTTGGATATCACTTTTGCGACGTGGTTACCAAAGCAACCAGTACCAGGTGTTTACTCCAGGAAGTTCAATATTAAAAGTGATCTTTTCAATGATTATGACTCGCACAGACCTCATCTTCATTACACCATGCCAATGTCTACTTTTCCATTTCGGCAACGTAGACATTTTTGGCTTTGGTTAATGAAGATGCATAGACCTTCGTTGCTGCATATTTGGTAATTAATATTTCATAACTCACCGAATTTCCAAAATAATTCCCTTGGTAACCTGTTGCTATGATAAATATTCCGATAAATAATGCAAATTGTGCCAAAAGCACACGGTTATAAATAAGGAATATTATAAGTTTGAAACAGATTTGACTGTGAATATTCCAGAATAAATTGAGCTCATTATTACCAAATCTCAAATGGCATGGATTGTGTGGGCGGCTGATGCCACCAATATTTTTGGACAGGATTCCCGCCGGATCAGAACATCGCCGGATGTTGCATCATGTATCGTATAGTAAAAGCGATGTTTGGTGAAAGATCCGATTACTTTTCAATTCTGCGTCATACCTCTGTTGAACTAGGGTTAAAAAGAATGATTTAGAGAATATTTTCCCCGTGTATACGGGTAGAGTATATGAAAAGTAGTTCGCTCATGTGCAAAACTTCCGATATTGATGGCAACTGGGTTATAAGTGGAGTGAGCCTGTGAAACGGAGAATGCGTCGGGCGCGCCTACCAGAGTAGCCGCCCAGGAACAAACGTCAGATGGATGTCTCGTCTGGATGACTTTTGACCTTTGCTGTCATCGGGCGCATGCGCACATACTCGATATGCAGACATGTTTTGGAGATGGTGCTTTGAGTCATTATGCAAAGAAATTTCTGACGCTATAAGTAATATTGTGTCATACGTCGTCTTATGTTGACGTCATCGGCGCTCATGCGCTAGGGAGGCATGTTGAGGAGGTAGAGTGAGGGGTGGTTAATTCACCCGGATTTTTAGGCTGAGGAGTGAGGCTGTGGAGTAACGTCACGGATGACGTCACATCCGGGTCAAATGTCACTTTCGTGTCAAAGGGCACTTGCGGGGTCAAAGGTCACTTCCGGGTCATATCCGGTCACGGGACTTTCGGTGTCCATCTGCGCATGCGTAGTCGAGAGTAGTAGTAAAAAGGCATTTGGGTGCACGTTTTGGGGTAGGGGCGGACCATCCGTGGTGCGAATGGGTCGTTTGAAGCCCTCGTTGAGTAGTATCCGTCTGAGGGGGTGTGTAGTGAAAGTAAGGCTATGACGCACATGCGCAGTTGGGGAATTGCGAGATAAGGGAATTTGAATGGCCGTTTTGGGGCTAGAGGTGGACCATCCTTTGTCCGAATGGGTCGTATGGCATTGGGGTATCAGTTTGAAGCGCTCGTGGAGTAGTATCCGACTGGACTAGTGTGTATGGGAAGTAAGGCTATGGTGCACATGTGCAGACACATATGGAATTGTGGAAAAACGGCGTTTGGGGTAGGAGTATTGGGGTTGTCATAATGTGGAATTTACTATGAGGTGTGAGTACTTGTTTTCCCTGTTTCATGCTGTGGACCCTTATACATTTTGTCATGGATAATCGTCGGTCCAGTTTTCGTGTTACTATGCTATGATGTAGCATTCTGTTAACTAATAAACAAAACTGAGTTATGTGCCCGCTAATTGCAAGTTCTTACGAATCGACGGACTTGTTGGAGATCCAAATCACCACTCCCCAGGAGCCCAGCACCGCCCGGGGAGGAAGAATTCGCCGCCGATCCTGATGAGCCGCCTAGTTAAGCGTTACTGGACAAGGACGCTGTGAGCAATATGTACCAACTTAACTGTCTCACTTGACCAACTGGAAACCTTGGATCTCTTGGAATGGGCCCGCCAACAACAGTCCAACACCAATGACAGGTGGAAAGGCATCCATGTCTCACAAGTAATGGTGGGGAATCCTCAGCCTTGAATCTGGACGCAGCAGCATATACCCGTGACACCTCCCGAAACACGAAACAACCTCTCGGACGATTCAAATCACGAGCAGTCATAGGACAAATATACTGTATACATAGAACAAATGCTACCTCACACGACCCCTTTGGACCAATATTGATCCACCTCGATCCCGAAACGTCCACCTCAGGCCTGCTTTCGCACTGCTCATGCAAACGATAATTTTCCAGCGAAAGTCAACCCATGGCCACAACACCCCTTCCATCGTACTCCACAGGTAGACGCTTTATCCCGATTGCGCAGTCCAGCGATTCTGCACTTTCTCTACTAGTGATGACTTTAAAGACTCTATACACCGGAGGCCCAAGGATATACATCCGACACTATTTGTTTGTCTCTCGCCCCTATAGTTCTCGGTAATGCGTTCCACTTGCCGTTGCGCGTGCACATCCATCATTCCCTCCCAACCATAACCTCTCTTTCTCGATCCGGCATTCCACTTCCGGTTGCGCATGCGCACCCATCATCCCCTCCCCACCAAACACTGAGGCGCATTGGTGTGAGTACTGTTGATTGAAACCCCGATGTATTTCACCCCTTTCATTCTCGGTAAAATGTCCCACTGTTTCCTCCTGCGCACTCTTATTCCCCTTTCCAACGTACCTTTATGGCGCATGCATGGGTCCAAGAATCTCGTTGGATGAAAACACCATCTCCATTACTTCTCTCGTTCGGTTGCACTTGCGCATCTCTAATCCCTACCTATCATACCCTGTGGCGCAGGCCTGGGTTCAGAAGTCTCGTTGAGTGAAACTCTCATGTCTGTCACCCCTCTCGTTCGACGTGAAGTGTTCCACTTCCGTTTCCATATGCGCAATCCACCCATCAGAGCCCGGTCGCGACAAATTCAAACCCGCTGATGACACAGACTTTCAGACATCCATTACATACAATATATCTTATCAGCTGGATTGGGATGGGCAGGCTCGCCTCCATTATACACACAGAGTGTTGACGTATTATAATTCAAAAGCGACTGACAGACGTCGTACCCTGGTAAAGGTTATGTGTCTATACTATAATGTAATATTAAAGGGTGTGTACGCTGTAGCCATGCAATAAGAAAGGGTGTGTGTATACCGTAAAGCTCCCAACGAATTCACCGCCCCTACACACACGTTGATGACGTGTCGGTCTTTCCCAAAACATGTTGAGACCTGCTTGCACACGAATTGATCACATCACGAAGAAATAAAAATGCTGGATATTGTCAACTTGACATTTGACCTTTGCATATCATTAAATTAAGTGACCGGAAGTGACATTTGACTCTGCGACGGGGAGTTTCTGCTGTTGGTTGTGCGCATGCACAGGGTCAAAGATGATTTCCGGTCAGGTGATTTAATGCTTATGCCGGTGCTAGGGGCCGTGTGGTCATGTCCTCCAAGTTGCCACATGAACAAGTACAATAAAAGCGTACCTGAGCTACAGCACATATCATTAATCGTTAGATTCTTGGTATGTGCTTTAGAATACGTTAACCAGAAGACTATACTGTGAAGCCATGTGGCTCTGTCAGTATGTCGGCACCTCTTCCCACTTCCCTTATCAGATTGTATACCTCCTACTGACAGTTATACCGACAGTGTTGGAGGCTATAATACTCTTGACAAAACATAGAATGGTTTAAATTTGTGATCACCAGTGTGTAATTATGTTACCACCATGTAGTGAACTACATTCCAGATCATATTAGCCTGACAAATTGCGATGACATATATATGCATGAACTCGAGGTTATCGTTGAGCATATAAATTCAAGTCGAATCCGTCGATAATCTTTGACCCCAAACTATATGGTCGGTAATGCTCAGTAGTTTGACGTGATACGATTAATGCAATCTTTTAATATCATTATGTGAAAACAGACAAGCTGTAAGCCCTCTTAACAGGTCCCCAAGTACAATCTGAACTCCAGGTTCATTCAAGAAGTTTTATGTTTATAAATGTGTAATAGACTTATAACTGATCCGAGCGATTCAGATTTCAATAGACTGCAGACTGCAAACTGTCACCTTGTCTGGAATGAAGAAGTGAAGAGAGATAGAAAGCAAAGAATTTAACTCTACAATATATATTTACAATTGAAGAATGAATATGAAATACAAATTCTCACACACGTACGATTGTTACTATATAAACACAGAGGAATATTATTGTATTATACTTACAGTCAAGGGAAATAATAATATATACAAAAACGCGCAGGCCTGGTCACGGCCGCAAAAATGAGTGGGTGGTATTACCCACTGTCAAGGAGACCGGTTGTGGCCTGACGCGGTCTGGTGGGCCTCAGTCTGGTTACGTCCCTGGTGGACACGGCCTCAGCGTCTTCCCCACCAGTCGATAGGACGGCTGCAATAAGTGGCATAAGACGGCCATGCTGGGGTAATCCACAGGAGGTACCTTTTGTTTGGCCCATGCTTATCTGGATAAATGAGAGCCCAACAAAAGACGCTTCCTGTGGATTAATTACCCCAACATGGCCGTTACATTGCAACTCTTCTCTGGAGTGTATGCGGCCCCAGCTACGGTCCCTGTGCACGGACCTCTAGCTCACGCAAGGTAGGGTATGCGAACCTGTCTGCGGCTCTAGCTATGACCCCTTGCTACGGCTCCTGTGTCGGCTCAATGGCTGGTACACGTGTTAGTCTATATGGTGTTTAACAGGTATAAAATGAGTTATCTTCTGATGTGGAGAAGTGATATAAGAAAATAAACAAATAGCCTTCTTGACTTTCTACATATTTAGAGTCAAGTGTAGGCATCTTTCACATCTATGTTGAACATGTGTAAAAGGAGTGGTCTTCTGATGTGGAGAAGTGGCATAAGAAAAAATTATCAATATTTTGGCGATTTGTCAAGGTCAAGGTTGTAACGTTGGCGATGGTTGGATCTGAGTTTAGCTAATCGATCGTGTTGTCATTTCAAGGAAATGTAGCAGAAATCTGGCGGCAGTTTCAATTTGAAAGAAACAATTGTGTTATGAAAATCTTTCGTTCATCAAGAAGTAACGGACGATGTAGCAGCGGAGTCACGTAAAACCATGAATGCCTCAAACGCAAATGTAAAGAAATTTACAACGCTCAGACTAACACAACAATGAAACTTTCGTATAGAGTGCCAATGAAACTAAAGAGAATGGCGGGCGGCGTATGCGACGATGCCCAGCATCACGTTCGTGGAAGGACAGTCCATCCTGACCGACTTGGAACCGGACACCTTAGTCGTCGTCGATGATCTGATGGCGGAAACCAATGCTTGAGTGACCCAGTTCTTCACCCCAGGGAACAACTATCGTCGTCTACATTACGCAGAATCTGTTTGGTAAAGAGCATTGGAACATCAGTTTGAATGTCCATTATCTGGTGGTGCACCTAGCCAGACAAATGAACCTCTGGTGCACCCAGTGTGTATTGGAAGTCTTTGAAGATACGACGCCCCAGCACGGGTATATGCTCATCGACCTGAAACATGCCATAATGCCACATGCAAGCCCAGATCTCTCTCGTAACCACTGGTATCAGATACCCGAAAGCTACAACGCCAGATACACATCCACTGACTTACGAATCCGAGTCACCGCCCAGAACACCACAACAGGCACTGTTTTTCACTCCCTCTAATCACTACCTCGACCACTACACTGATCGAAGTCCATGACAGCATGGTAGCATTTCACTGCGACGATTACGACGACGGTAACAAGCTATTAATATAGGAAGGCTCGTACCTCAATCTGCCCAGAGATAGCTCGGCTGACGTGTTGTTCAAAAAGCCTGAACCCATTACGTCACGCGACCGACGCACCCCTTACCTCTCTATCTGGGTTGGACGTGTGGACTATTGAGTACCCTTGGGCAGTGAGCTAAACCTATAACTTCGTTCTTTCTGAAGGCCAGTACCATGCGCCCAAAATATTCATACAAGCTTTGTCCTATCTCACCAGTGACAATGACTGGAACCGCTAGTTACGGGTGATCCTCAAGCCCATTGTGACCGTACGCTTCAGCAAGATTTTGAGGAAGCGGAGCACAGTGGACTGAGGTGACTTCGTCGGAATCGGTCGACTAAGGAAATAACATGCTAGATCTCAAGGCTGGCATGTACGGGATCTACGTCTATTCGGATGTGATCGATGGCCACATTGTCCGCGATATCGATGCTCCCCTGCTACTCGTCTGTGCAGTACAAGGGATATCCGCCACACAAAGATTTAACCACATACTCTACCTGCCGGTCCGGCAGACCAACATCACTACCATCACCATCGATATGAGGGATGACACCGGACAAACGATGGCATTCGAAATCCTGAAAGTGGTGGTCACATTTCTTTTTCGTCATGCACGCACGCCAAACTTTGTGGCTCGGGAGGTGCACAGCTATCTGAACTATTACACGTATCAAACCCGGGAGGGTTGCCCTTTTGTGTCGGTACACCAATTCAGTGACGCCATGGGGTATTGCCAAACTATCGTCGCGTTGGTGACATGAGCACGGAAAACAAGCTGTCCGAGATGGTGTGCAAACATTCGTTGATGCATTCAGCGGTGTCACCGTTCGAGAGGCACTGAAACACCGAGCCAGAGAAACAGAAGGCGTTTCGGTCACCAAAGCACAACGAGACGTAGGGAATAAAATAACTGCACCCCGAGGTCTCGCAACAGTCGCAAACCCACTCAACGACGATGCACATTGACGACTCGGGACATCTTTGTGTAAGCATGGCCTTATGCTGCATTTCAATGATCCACCCAGAGTCGTGCCCTCCACCAACTTTGATTTTTAGTACGTCCCGCCGATGCAGACACGTGCCGAAAAAGGGATTTGGGTGAAACAACTCCCTTTCTCCAGCGTCAACGACGACGGCGCCATCGAGTTCACCAGCAGCAACGCCGATACGCCTATCATGACTCAGCCTATACGTATTTTGCACGTAGAAGATCGCCCATGGGAACGGCTCCCGACTCCCCGAAGGTGCTACGGTGGATCCGACGAATATCTCAGTTGACAGTACCCTAGTTCTTTTGGGACATCCCGGAGCATGGATGGGTGAAAAGGCTTTATGTTGACCAGCAGCTCGGTAGATCTCATCGGCCGTCTGCAGGCATTTTTGTTCAGATTTCTTCATGAAAGACCATTTAAATAAGGTAGCCATCAAATCTGCGACTGATTTGGGTGCCACCGACGTAGAAAAGCACACGTCTAACGGTAGGATCATCATTCAAGACATATGTGCGTAAAGTGAAACCGAACCCAGCCGTACAATTGGGCCCCTCAAAGCCCTGGAGAAAAAGCCAACCCAATATCCTAACCGACATGTGCAAAGAACAGAGTTTACTATGCCTGTAGGGAATATGAGCGCCAACAAATAACATTTATTTTGGGGGAACTGCCCAAGCGACTGATTCTAGTATATGTAGAGAATAACATTTTCAACGGGGCCTATCCGGAGAACCCGTTTTATGTTAAAACATTTCAACATCAATTTTGTGGCTCTTCCTGTGGTCCAATCTACTGTCATAACACGGAACTTTACCCAGCCCTATCAGAGCCCCTTTGCGGCGACAGGTCAAATAAACCCCAGGACGAAGTGAACCACATCAATCAAGAGGACTTCGCTAGCGGTAAACGTTGTTCTTCTTTGATCTAACCACGACCTCAAAGAACGACCATCAGCTGAGTCTCGTCAAGCAATGAGTCTCGTCAAGCGTACTTCTACAAAACAGGCCGGAAGGATCTACCAGGTGAACGTTAGTTTGCTGTGTTCTTGGCAGAAGACCAGAGTGAATACTTACGCACTTCCATCCATCCATTCAGACCTGACCACCTTTACGGAGGAAGGCAAGGATACCTGGTCCTGAAACAGCCAAGCCTTACGAGGTCTCAGCAGTAGCGTGGACCAGCAGTACTACGTTTTTTATCTGTACTATCGTTGCCGTGAATTGATCCTACCTACCAAGCTTACGTGGTTGTTCACCGAATAAAAAAAAGAGTTCACGCGTTGATCTCTGTATTGTGTGTATTCTGTACACAAAGGGTACAAGCATAACAATGGGCTATGAAGTGCGTGTTTCCGTGCGGTGGGTACAATCTGTAGTTTAGTGGATGGTTCGATCCAATCATGAATGCTGGCCACGATAGAGGTTTGAACAACGGCAGTTAACTCAGCGTATTTTTGTAGACAGTCCGTGTTTTCCGGGTTCGTGTTGAAATTCCAATTATTTTAAGAACCCGTATTTCACTGTGCCTAGTGTGAAAGTCCCCGTGTTTGAACAGAAATATGAAAATTCCAATTTTTACCTAATTTAACCTAAATCAGTACCCCCAAAAAAGATAAATGGCAGTGGAATAGAGAGTTAATGAAAGCGTCCAACCGACCAAATACATGCTTTGGTCTATGTTAAGAACGGGCGTTCCAACATAAACTTTAGACGAGCAAGGATCATGGCCAGTTAAACCTACAAGAGCGGAGGGTGGGATAAAAAAAAAGAAAAAAAGAAAAGACAGTTTCCGGGGCGGTCAACCGAACAGCTTCCTTTCAGCTTAAAGAGCAGGATGATAACGACAATTTCGACGGGGTGTGCCCGATCACCGATACAATCATCAGAGGGGAGGTTGATAGAAACTCGATGTAGTGCAAACCGGATGGTGTGTATAACTCCGAAAGTGTGAGGGCCGTCTTCCTGGACTGCGGAGGAGAGATCAGATATCCAGTATCACTCAACATCAACCGGAAAGTACGTAGGCACATGCCTCCTACTCTCACATGCATAACAGCCGTAGGGATATATTAGCAGTATAGTCTGCGCCCACTTGAAATGAGGAGCGATCCCACGCACCGAGCCATCCTGAAAACCAAGCGTCATTTGAGAAAGGACATGGAGCCAATACACACAGAGGCCCTGAAAATTCGACCAAAGAGAGTTAACAGCTTTCCAAGTGCATGTTGCCATTATAGTTTCCTCCACTGCTCGAAAATGCTTAGGGGTAAACGAAAGGCTGACGAACGCGATCAAGAGCGAACACAGCCGAAGAAGCGTTTGAACTGGACGGTTTTTCAAATAGCGGCTACCAAGTGGATAAGGGTAATCATGAAATGATGAAAATATAATAAAGACCATAATAAAGATAACTCAGGGCAACTCTCCCAGCTTGGGTATGATGTAATACTGAGGATAATAAACCATAGAACACACCATCCTTCTTGATGTTCTCTCTCTCAACTCATTGCTTCAAGGCGTCAATACAATTGGGGGGGGGGGGGGGTGGCATGGGTGTGCGCGTATGGGGGTGTGTAAGTGTTCCACACCAGCATTGGGGTGTACCTGATTTAAGACGGACGTTGCACTCACATCCTCCTCTACATTCCTCCTCCTACTCCTCTTCTTCCTCACCGTGACCTGGGTTGATACACTGAGTAACTGCGTTACGAGGACGTCATCTGTCAAAGTTACAAGCGTCTAGTCCGTCATTGATAATCCAGCCGTCGTCCATTAGAGAATATCCGCGTCCATAATCCAAAGACCTATTCCATATTCCATATAACAGTATTAGCACCAAATTCAAAAAGACAATCATAGTATACATAAACATAGGCTTGTTTCCTGCAAGAGAGAAGCGGTCAACAGTTTTCAATGATGCCGGCAAGACATCATGATGTTCCAAAAATATCAAATCCGCATCGCTGATCAGTATTCTTAAATTCTCAATTCTTAAAGGTCAAACTTTGATCCATCCCAAGGCAATGACAAGTTTAGGTCACACATCCCACAATCCACACCGGAAATACCCCCCCCCCCCCCCGAGTGCTCATGCGCGTATCGCTGGTCATACATCGGTCCGACACTGTGCACAAGGAGAGTTCTTGACCACCACATGTAAGGGTGTATGCAGACGCCTGGATTCGATTGCGCAATCCTAAATTACCATTTGGTAGTATAAAAAACATATAGGAACAAGTTATTATGTTGGATGAGATATCGTCTTATTAACTCGCTTACCTTACAGGGGGAGGTCACTCTACCAGGGTAGCCAGCCCCATGGTGCAGGTCTGGGTTCAGGCGTCTCGTTGGGTGAAACTCCCATGTCTCTCGTCCCACACTTTCTCGATAAAGCGTCCCACTCCTATACCGACGATACCCTATAGCGCATGCCTGGTTCCAGGCGTCCCAAATAACACTTTCTACGCTGAGGCCAGACTGCGCCTGCGCAGATTGAGGAACCCGGGCTACACACCAACTCAATCCGACGCTACTCCACGAGAACTTCAAAATAAGACCTCACACGGCCCAATTTGACCAATGTTGGTCCATCTCGACCACAAAACATCCATTCAAATGCCCATTTCCCACAATTCCTCGTCTGTGCATGCGCAGAATGAGGAAAATAGAATACACACTAGACCAGTCGGACGCTCCCCTACGAATGCTTCACTAGGACACCTTCCACGACCCAACTGGATCACTATGGGTCCACCTAGACCCCAGAACGTCCATTCAAATACACGTTTTCTACTGCGCATGCGCAGATAAACGGTATTTTCACCCCTCACCCATCCAGTGGTCGATACTTCATTTCTGGGTCTTTGTGTCGTTGAAAAGGCACACGTCTAGACACATTGTTGTCCCAATGTCTCGTGCTTCTTACATAAAGTATGAACCCATCCAGTTGGACGCTTCCCTACGAGTGCTTCACTATGACACTTCACACGACCCAATCGAATCACTATGAGTCCACCTAGACCCCAAAACGTCCACCCCAATCTACCTGCGTACTGCGCATGCACTTGAGACCCCTCCGGCGCGTTTTCCGTCGTGTGGCGAGTTGCGAGCTTTAACGTGTTGAAAGATAGCGGAAAGTCCCTAGTCGCCGGAGACCTCTCCGACGCGTGGCGGGTGGCGAGTTTCTGGAAGTCACGTCGTGATATGACTGAAATATAGTTGAAAGCGACGTTAAATCATATCCACTCACTCACTCACTCGACGCGACGCAAGCTTAGCACATATAGAACACTATAGGTTATCGTTAAGCATATACATTCAAGATCCTCTCAGAGATAGTATTATCTGGCGATAAGATTTGACCCAAAACTATCTGGTCGGTAATGCTCGATAGTTTCAGGTTATACGATTAACGGAATTTTTGATATCATTATTTCAAACAGACAAATTATAAACCTGCGTAACAGGTCCTCAAGGCCAACTCAGTGACCATTCTAGAAATTGTGCAATATCCCTGTAACGGATCTGAGCGGGGGGTTCCAACAAACTGCAGCCGTCTGTACGACCTGTCACCTTGTCTAGATCAAGGAGATGAAGAGAGATACAAATTAAGCAATGAACTTGATTTTACTATATCTATTTACAATACGCGTGTTTTGGGTTTGAATTCTATGCCACAATTGTACTGGATTTGGACCAATGTGCGTTTCTCTTCGTTCATTTACTTAATGTAGCGTACGGCCCATGCATCGGCCCAATGTCTGGCCTGGTAAGCCTACATGGCATTACATATATATTTAGAATGGTTTTGTGACAGCTCCTAATAATACAAACGCTGCGGCTTTCAACCACGCAAAACAGGATGACTTACACATGCGTACCCAAATCAGAAAAAAATAGCCATCGCTCTCTACGAACACTATACCTTGTTTCCGCCAAAATGAATAGAGTTCCTGCGCATAAGTCCATCATGAAAACAAAGCGTCAATTTGAAGAGGACATGAGGCTACCCCACACCGAGGTTCTGGCAAAATGCGGTCAGAATGCAGTTTCAGGACATGTTACCGTTACAGTAGCTTGGACTGTCCGAAGGCGTTCTGGGATGGATCACAGCGAACGGACGATCGATGATGCGTCTAATTGAACATGCATCTATTAAAACCGTATATCTTAGCGATGATGCGTCTGACAGAAGATAGTCGCAACACAAGTATAGCTTTTCAAATGTCCGCTTCTGATTGGACAAGAACAAACACGGCCGTCGATGTGTTGAATAAATGGACACGAGCATGCGTGACTCACAAACACACCCAACGCGGCTGCCCCTGCTAGAGCGTGATGTGATGGCGTTCAGCCAAAGGGAAAGCACGCAAACCAACTCGACCTTCATTGCACCCATGCTAACTCGATCTTAAGGTGAGCTCGATCGTTCCCGCAGAGATCCAAAAGGAAGCATATAACGGGAGGGGTCGCAGATGATGTCGATTCGAGTAGGAAAGCAGGCAGCTACGCTCCGAGTACTGAAAATCCACCCTTCCGATTTGGTCCAGAACATTGTGCGTGGGGTGACCCCGAGCTTATGCGTTGCCTGTGTGAGATTGTGCATAGCGTTTTGATATGGAACGTTCCACTGACACCCTGGTACAGAAGCGATTCCCACAAGCGCAGAAGGAAACGATCTTACAGAAAGCCTCCGTGCTAGGTCCCGTTCTGTGTGGAATTTTGAGTCGACGATGTTGCATATGAAAAATGACCCTGGTCCAGCCACGCCTGCTCGAAATCATGCAATTGTCGTACCAACTGCGAAGACATTGAGCACGCTCGGTGAAGACGTGAGTTGGAGTTTATAACAGTGGGATTTAAGCGAGAGTGAGAACGTGCAAGCGTACAATCTGGCTCTTCAACAGTATTTGACATTTATGGGTCGCACTAACCTGGCACCGACACTCATCAGCATTTGGGTGAGATATACGCTCTAGATCGCTCAAACACGTCCCTGCTTACACCCAAAATACCATCCTTCTCTACTAGTGCACGATTGCGCATGCGCATCGGGACGCCCCTTCCAACAATCCTTCCCACCCTGCACGGCCCGTCTGGAGCAAGGATGAATCATCTATACCAGAAAACTCCTCTTCAAATGCCCTCTCTATAATACTCTACGGCTGCGCTTGCGCAAAATGACATAAAAGGACAAAACGCCAGTCGGACTCTATCCGACAAAAGCTTCAAGGCGATACTGAGCTGCACGCCCGGTTTGGACCAAGGATGGTCCATCTCTACCTCAAGCGCGCCCCTACGGACTTCCGAAACTGCACTTTCTCCACCACTCCACGACTGCGCATGTGCAAATTGACTTCACTTTCAACGAGAACCACCCCAGAGGGATTCTATTCCACGTGGACGTCACAATGAGACCCCACAACGGCTCATTGGTAACCCTGCGCACTTCCAAAACAGCCGTTTCTCACCACTTCCCGAATCAGCACGCATAGAATGACGTGACTTCCAATAAAAATAGCCAGTCTGACACTACCACACGAGAGTTTCAATATGACACCCCACACACCCCATTTGAACCCAAGGATAGATCCAAAAACGTGCGCATGCGCAAGATAAATTATCCAGCGATAATTCACCAACGACCCCGATATCCTTTCCATCAACCACTACAGCGTACCCCCACTCTACAAAAAATTGACCCTAACTACAGGAAAATTATCAACGCAAAAGCCCTTTTTCTGTAATTTCCCGACTGTGTATGCGCGGGATGACGTGACTTCCAATAAACAAAAACATCCCAGTCTAACTCTACCACACTAGAGCTTCCAAATAAGATAACACACAATACATTTGGTCCACGGATGGCTCACCAGGACCCCAAACACCCAACCCCGGCGTTCGTCATGAATGCGCGTGCGCACGATAACTAACGGCCTTGAGACCCTTCTCGTCGTACGCATGAGACAGAATGACATCCTGTAGTTTGCTCTAGAACAAAAGTCGATGGGTTTGTTCCCCACTTGCCAGTATGCTCATCCTCGCGAGCCAGTGTATCAATCGATAGGGTACGATCAATACACTTTTTTTTCTTTTGAATAAAACTTTATTATCATTCTGGTATTGTTTAATACATGTGATCCGTTCGATCAGTTAACTAATTCACTTACTAATTCCTCTTTCATTGCTGACTTCATGAGCTCAAATACATAGTTTCCTTATTCTTGCCTCATTTTCAAATAATATAATAATATTGACTATTTTTGTGTTGCATTTGAATTTACTTATACACATTTTTGCTACTAAAATGATATGATTAACATAAATGCGGTTGACTACTGAGATACTTAGTTCTGTATAACCAAACAGTACATCTCTTATAGATAATATTACTCTCTTTTGTACCTGCACGCTTATAATCTTATTTATGTATTGCCATAATGCGGAAACCTTATTCCATTCAAAAAAAAAGTGTTCCGTATAATCAATTACATCACAGTATTTACATTTACTAGTGTCCGACACCCCAATCTTCTGTAGCAGAATATTGGTGGGGTAAATGTTATGCAAGATTTTCCAATGGAGAACCTTTAATTTTGTTTCCTTGCAACAGAAAGAAGCCATGTTCCAGAAAGTCTTATGAAGATCAATTGCAAATTTCCGTAACCAAAATTGTTTACAACAAGGTTGTTTGTTTCTGTTATTATCCGTGATCATGTCTCTAAATCCCTTGCATTTCAAACCACTCACCTCTATTCCCCTAAATAAAATTGTGTTTTTGTCGGTTACCATCTGGTCACTCTTTATAAGCCATGACTTAGGAATAGATTTACTAACGACAATATATTCCATCAGTCTTTGTGGTGATCTGCCAGTTCTTTCACAAATCTCATCATATGATAACATGCGACTGTTTGTAATTATATCTTTGAGTCTAATTATTCCACATGTGATCCATTTCTCAAAATATAATGGTTTTCCAGTACATAACAAATGACTATTATTCCATAGTACCTGATTGCAATTTTTATCATCTTTCCCGTGTTGACAGACATTATACTCGAGCCATGTCATTAAAACATTTTTCCAAAATCGTGATTTTACACTTCGAATACCTTTGAAGTCACAAGGCGAAACACAGCTTTCAAATACACTGTGATTAATTCCTAAACTTAATTAAATTAATTTTCCAACTTGGTGCTCCTTCACTACACAATCTGCTCACCCAAGTCAGGGTCTGAGCTTTATACATGTCATGCATGTCAATCATTTTCAAGCCACCATGCTCCTAGTCTTTACACAAAACTGATCTTTTTACTCTTTCAAAACCTTTTTTGTTGTCATTCTTCTTTTTCCAAACGAATCTAAATAGTAATGTGTTAATTTCTTTAATAAGTCTCTGGCATAGTTACCGACTGCATCATATGCATAAATTGTGATATTAAAAACGTTTTTACTATTTGAATTTTACCCATGATTGACAAGTTTCTTTTGTTCCAGCTTACAATAATTTTTTTCAAGTTTTCAATTCTTTCATTCCAGTTATCTAAAATGTCTCCCGCTCTTTGTGAGCTACTGAATATCACATGCACCGAGTATTTTTAGCTTATCATGAGTTGTCCATTTTATTCCCCCTATCTGTATTTTGGAATTTTTCATATTGCCTAACCACATACCTTCAGTTTTTGTTTTATTTATCTGAAGACCCGAAAATACAGAAAACTGTTCCATAATAGACAAAGCTTCTAACAGGTCATTTCCATTATTCAAATACAGGGTTGTGTCATCTGCATATTGTGACAAACACAACTTTTGGGAGTTGATGACTACACCTTTGATTTCCGGAGTTTGTCTTAATTTATTTGCCATCAATTCAACAGCTAAAATAAACGCAAGCGGAGAGAAAGGACATCCCTGCCGGATGCCTGTGTTAACATTGAACCATTTGGATAACCACCCACAATTGTTCACACAGCTACTTGTATTGGCATTCAAGATCTCTACCCATCAATACGATCAATACACTGGCTTGGTTAGTTACCGATAGCAGTTCTGAATATAAATACCTAGAGGGGTTTCCGCTAAACCGAACCAATCAGTAAACGCGCAGATCACTAAGCCAATCCGCAGCGAGGTTTGAGTTTTGACTGGTTTGAATTTCATCGCCGGCCAGACTGCCTTTGAAGTAAGGCTGAAATCGACATCAGGTGTCAAAGCCAAAACCGCAGGCTTCAGATACCGACGCGCTAATTCAAAACAACCGCTGGGGATGAAATGTATGAGATTGTGTAATAGACGCAACGACTCGAGAACTCATCCGAATCATCAAAAAGGTCCAGGTACAGTCACAGGGGCTCGTTACCGTTGTTAATTGGTTAAATAGGTTGATTATAGGGCGGGGGTCGAGGTCGGTAATAAAAGAGGCCTCTTTTATTACCGACTTCGACCCCCCCCCCCTATAATCAACCTATTTAACCAATTAACAACGGTAACGAGCCCCTGTGGGTACAGTATGCTGGGCATAGTGCTAGAGTTAGTGTCGTGGACCAGACCTATAGTATACATATACGGTATATAAGGTATTAGCCTCCGGTGCCATCACTGCAGTTTCGAATACCGGAAATGTCATGGGGGTTTCTCGCTGCATTGGGCACATCCCGTTGACATGTATTGATAGGCATAGGTCAACTAACAATGAAGTGACTGGGACGTATTCACGGTAGGATTGACCTCAAGAAATTACCGGAGATTCAGAGAAAACAAGCGTATTTTGAGTGTAATTGACCTCCGCATGGGAATATTTTCTGTCAACGAAAGACGACCTGTGACATTATGACCGCAGGGGAAGAGACATCTTCACCACGTCGCGGTTTCTATTTGTGAGCCGAAGGCGAACCCTTGACCAACTTGCATAGCAAACCGCGTTCCGCCCACACTCGAGTTACGTGACCTAGAAAAACTGCGCTGATGGTCTATAATACGTTTGGGTTTTACTTTCGCTGCTAAACTATTCGCTGATACCGAATGTAAAATATTTAATCCAAGCACGCATAATAATAAAATATTAATGGATAGACCAGCGAAATTTTATAGAAATCCGTGCGTTTCAACCCAATTCGAGTCCTTCAGTGGGAAGGTGCGGTCGGATACACTGACTTCGCGGACCACCTTTAAAGCTTCAGTGTTTTCTACATTTGCCTGGCCTTGTTGGATGTTTGAGGGTAGATGAATGGGTTTATTTTCTCTTCAAATAGATTTTCCTTTATATTTATTAATGTTCACGGTTGTTGAAAAGGTGCATGTTCTTCTGCCACTGGGTATCGCACAAGCTATGGTGTTTTCGAATCTGTTGTCACGGTCGCCATGGTCGCGGTGCTTAAGTGATCTGATTGGTCAATATGTGCAGGATGCCGCTGTGTGTCGTTGATCGCGATACATTGCCCAAGCGTACCAGGGGCTACATGTATATCTAGGATAGAGATACCCCTCGTTTTAGCGAGGATGGGGGAGTGACCGCATCACCATGGAGAAATACGACACGGGTTCTTGTGACCGGAAGTCTGGAACTATAGCGGCCTTCGGCCCCCGTTGTCAAGTTGCGGTTTAACGCGCTTTCTCTTCTTGGTGATGTTGTTGACGAAAATTATGCAAATTTTGCTCCATAATATCAACTACGTTATCAAACACTAACGCTGTTGATATGCAGACCCAATATATTTATAAGTTTGATATACCGGTATATGATATGTTGGATCTGCCAATATTGCTATATAGCTGCCTGACGCAAAAACGATATTTCAATGCACAAAATGTCTAAACTTAGAGTGAAGTGGAAACAATCCGTTGTTTTGTTTTTTATTACAGAATTTTCACAATAACATTGGGTTATCTTGAACAGGTTCAGTGAACTAGTCCGGTGCTTGATGAATTGCACGTTGGTGCACTCGCCGTCATCTTAATTTACCGGAGTTCATATATGGATGTGTTGGGGGTAAATATAGTCGTGAAATGAAGAGAAACTCATCGAAGTCTGTGTGCAAATCTGAACTCTTGAATGGAGTGTTTCCCCCAATAACTCCACCCACAATCTTCTCTCGTCGATGATGCGCATGTTAACATTCTCAAGGGCAGTATCCCTTGTAAGATTACGTTACTTAACCATACCTGACCTGGATGAGCGGGGGGCATGTGCGTTGGGTTTTTTGCTCCTATCTCCACAACATCAAAAACTTCAGACATCATACTCCGTGCCTTTTCAGTTTATCATATTGTTAGAGTCATTTTGAACCTATGTGCATAACCCCCCAAGCAGAGGATCATGGGTAAATTCAAAATGGCGCCCATTTGGGATACCAGAGAAGTGATGTTTTCGTCCTCTTTCTTCAAATTCATGCTTTCCTTCGAAGAAAAGTGGGCAAAAATATTTTATTTCATATCAGATTATTATTTATCCAGCAGTTTTTGCGAAGGTCACTCATAAATAAAAAATTCAAAAAAACTGACCGAAAAATTGTCCAAAAGTGACTCTTTTTTTTGAAAATGAAGACACTGTGACGCCATCATGGCAGTTATCTTGGATTTTTGTTTTCATTTTTTTTTTTCGTAGAGCTTGTCCCTAAGATATAGGGTGGTAAGTAGCCTTGGGGATAGCGAAAACCGCTGCAGTACACCCCAAATTGCCAAGGCCTAATAGAGTTAAGGGGAGAGACGGCGAAGATCAGCTGCATTAATTGGAAAAAACATTTCTTCCCGCTAAAATTATCAATATACAAACAAGATAGAAATTATTTGATATGTGCATGATGTATTTTGCTCTATATTATGCAATGGATTGGTTTGGTTTTTTTCTTGCTCTAGATAGATAAAATGTCGCGCTAAAAATCAAATATTTGCATAAGGCCCATGTGTGTTGCGCAGCTTTGCTATAAATATTACACGGGTTTAATGTCCGTGTGTCGGGGTTATAGCCGTTCACTGTTTATCGATTCATTCTTGGCAAATTGTCAATGGGGATGTTGTGATGATAATCATGCATATTCATGATTGACGTTCATTGCCGATGAAACTAGGTCACTAGGTTCATATTTCTCGCGTAGAACCGTCGGTCGAAGCCATAAACACACACCATACCGTTAAACAAGGCAGACTTGTTCTGTTAATATCTCTTCGATTTTCTCTGTTTTCCGTGTTTCTGGTGGAATTTACAAGCGGAACAATATGCCAAGCACACCCGAACAACTCAGCAAATATGACAAGGTAAGGTTTTGATACGTTATTATTTCTGAACTGTCATTCGGGTTTTACTGTGTTCGGGACTTCGGCAAACTTGTATTGACAAAGGTCAACGCTGGTCTGCTGGTATAGCCTGTAATTGTATGGCTCTGCCTGTGGATTTACAACCAGAGATTAATGTTGTAGATCAAGATGCTAAATCCAGATCTATTCCACATTCGAATTGGATTCTGGTCACGATTTCTTTATAATTCTGATAGTGACAGGATCGGGTAGGGTCATATCGTGTACGTTCTAGGCTAAAGCAAATTTAAGAGGTCGAGTGAGGTACTACATTTTAAATATTTGTTGACCAGCTTCATTCACTTTTTTTTATTTGGAATATTTGGCATCGCGCCAATACTCCTCGCTGAGTCCAGTCTGCTATTTGTTTGTAGCTAACTAACATCACACGTTGTTTGGTAAAACTGATTCAGAGCGAGTCTGATCATTCGATGTTCAACTCGCCGATGTAAACTTCTCAAATTGGTGACCTCAAAAGATTCGCAAGCAAACGCATTAAGACGGTTTTACCACATCAATGCGCCATGCTTCGGTGATTTGGGGGGCTTGGCTCATGAATATGCATGAGCCAACAGCAGCAAGGATTTTGATTGGTCGAATTGGAGGTGTGTACGAGCCAACACCTGGATAAATTACCCTTGGCGGCGTCAAGGTCGCCTGAGAATGGAAAATTTGCTGATGACCTTTAGCTGGAAATAGACAGACCTTCGGCTGAAGGAGTAATAAATTTGGCAAGAGGAACTTCGAATGTAGATCTGTTTTACCTACAACGCTTCATCAAACCTGTGTGAAAACTTATAATATTTTAAACGACATACACCGCTTGAAACAAAGCTTCCGAAATACCGGTAATTTAAGAAAATTATGAGTGAATTCCAAAAACAGCTATACCCTCCTATTTATTTGTTTTGCTATTAGTTGAAACATTGGATCGTGCCGATAAAAAAGTAAAAGTTCCATGCGAATAATGACCTCAATCTTGCTCGATTATATCCTGTTTGACTATATCCTATTTCGTTGCCTCTTTCCCGGTTTGTTGATATACCGGTGTAAGTTTCTCGTGTTTGTACTCTGAGTTTCCTTTGACCCATCAGCCAGAAGAGGGATAATTTCTGACGGTCAGACAGTCTGTCAGAAATTATCCGTCGCGTGACTGAAGGGTCAGAAATTATCCGTCGTGTGGCTGAAAGTCATATATAGGGAGCTCGAACATGTTTGTAACACTCAAGAGTGCTGTTGATCACTCTTATGGAAAAAAGGTTAGGATGGAATGATCACTCTCTTCAAACACAAGAGATGGGGAGCGATCACTCTCCTCAAACACAAGAGATGGGGAGCGATCACTCTCCTCAAACACAAGAGGTGGGGAGCGATTGGAATTTCGTGGTCATGGCTGGATTTATACGCTGATATTCAGGAACAGACAAGTTTAACAAAAAGTTTTCATGCCCACCTTCGTTCCTGTTGGGAAGAATTTGAAGATGGTTTTACCATGGAGTCTACAACGTATTACATATAAAAACCTTTACATGGATACGAGTAGAAAAAAAACTGATACAACCTCATAAACGTCATTTTTATCGGATACTATCATAGTAGTATTTGTACTTTTCCATCCGGTGACTCGAAACTTATCTTCGACCCTTATATCAAGTGTCTTCTCCGTGATAAAGAGATCTTTATATCACATAATAAACTATGTCAATGATTCCAAACATGTATTGTAAACATGTAAGATGTCAGAGAGCGTCAATGTTGGGATAATCCGCTAACCCAGATTAGCAAGATATAGGGTCGACCAAAAGACACCCCTGAGGATAAGTTACCCCAACATGGCCGCCTTATGACACCATTATGACACTAATAAATTAGACATATCAGTAAATTATTACGTCACATTGTTCATATGTAGGCCAACATGAAATAAAGGATTAGATGCCAAAATAATATTGTCCCACATGCATCACCAAAAGGGTCGTTCTGGAATGGCATATTTGGTTTTTTGGTCGTTCTGGAATGGCATATTTGGTATTGCATGTCAAAATACTTCGAGAGATATTTCTGTGTATCAGCGTTTATTCTTATTCTTATATTTTGAAGGCAAATATACGTGCAGCCCACAAGTGCACATCTACGCGAACCCATATATGCCATATCAAATCTCGACTAATTTGCCTGAGCGTGTTTGCCCCGATCACGGATCAATGCATGACAAAAAGAGTACTTTAGGCAGTATAACCTCCTGTTGTTGATGCAAAACGCACGCATGTTGACAGCCGATCGATGTCGATAGCCGAGCATTCTTAATCATGTTATGACAGCGAAATCAAATTTATTTTTCCTACAGTCAGCTCGATGTTTATTTATTGCACATTGATTCAAATTGTCAATTTCTAAGACATGTAATTTCATCTGACGAGCGCTAGAGAAAAACAAAAACCACACATGCCTGGTGTTTTCTCCTTAGTGTTTTGAATCTGAGACAGCCAGATTCATATGGTAATATATGATTGTATTGTATTAGGTGATACTATTGTATTCTTGGTTCACTGTATTCCAGATGCATATGATCATATATGATAATATTCAGATAATATATGATTGTATTGTATTAGGTGATTGCATTGTATTAGGTGATACCATTGTATTCTTGGTTCAGTGCGGGGGGGATTTGGTTCCATGTCACACTCATTATGGTGACAGTCAGTTCGGTTCAGTGCGGATGCCCAAATGCGAGGTCATTGTATTCTAGCTATATAATTT
Organism: Hanleya hanleyi; assembly: GCA_036873755.1. NCBI lineage: Eukaryota > Metazoa > Mollusca > Polyplacophora > Lepidopleurida > Hanleyidae > Hanleya > Hanleya hanleyi. The sequence goes on along the minus strand of JAVTVY010026870.1, from coordinate 64,908 downwards.
ATTACCGTCTTGGATATTAAGACACTAATTCTTTCCACCTCCAACAGTCCAGTTCCAATCGGACTTATATCCAATTTCGTGCAACAAATGTTGTCTGGTTCTCTTGGATCATTGATTTGATTATATTCTAAGACGTATATGCATGCTATTCTTTTCGGCAGATTGTCGTGACTCAAGCAAACACATTCGTTGAACCTTACAAGCGTCCATGTATAGCGATCATTGATCTTGCTTCCCCAACAATTTGGCAGAGTCAATGTGTTTGTTTTGTTCTGACGTCACGCGTGACGGTGTACAGACTGAGTGTGGATTCGAGCCAATCGTTTTGTCTACAATCCTCCAGGCGATTCCCTCCTTCACCAGTGCACAGGTCAATGGACCAAATGATATAGGCCTATACACTGAAATACCATCTTCATTTTATCCAGCCAATTTCTACGTTCCCAGTTCGAAGTGGGAACGTAGAAATTGGCTGGATAAAATGAAGATGTGAAATACAGGATGGAACAAACTTTACGATTATGATCTGTACATGTTCGTTTTTCGACGGAGTCGTATGCGCTCCCTTTGGACAGACATTCTTTCGTTCTGTCTGTGTGCTCGTATATGACGGTAACAACAGAAATGTTGAGTTACATACCATTGACAGATTGACGCTACTTCATGTACTGGCAACAGACGATTTTAAACATGGAAACGCATGATATAAAATTCTGATCAAAACTCGGCATACCCAGTGTCCTTATAGTATGTGACTAGGTTATGTAGAGGCCCATGCATAGAAATCGGATATTACAATACAATACAATACAATATGTTTATTGCACGACTCGTAAAATGGTACAAGTATGGCAAACAAAACAATATAATTACTATGGTACTATAGCAACGTTGTAATTATGAGTTAGTATGGTTTGAACCAACAGTGTGGGTTAGTAGTAATTCTAGGACATAACATAGAAGTTGCCAGTGTGTTGATGTATAAACTCTAATTAAGAAGTGTCCAGCCGGTTTTTTGATGGAGGGTTAAGGCTGAGCCTTGACTGGTACATTTGGTGTACCAGTCTTGCTATTTTTGAAGCATTGTCTCTGTGGGGATTTAGTATAGATTTAACTTTTATAATTTCCGGATGGGGTGGGAGTCGGTTACTGTGGATAATTTGGTTTATATAATCTCTGTGTTTGTTATGTCGAGGACAGTATAGCAAGAAGTGTACTTCATCTTCTACTACATTTTGGGTACAGTAGCGACAGATCCGGTCACATCTTGGGATGTTTTTATGCCTACCGGTCTCTATTTCGAGTTTGTGACAGCTGATTCGTACACTGTTAAAAATGTTTGTAAAGTTACAGTAGAAAGTATTGTAAAATGTGACAGTGGAATTTACTGTTAAATAGAAGCATCAGTTTCAACTGCTATTTTACAGTTCATAGCTGTAGCAATACAGTCAACCAGTGTAAGTTTGCATCTTCTGGATGAACTACAGTATTAATTGGAGTAAAGGGCAACAACGCTGTATTGTAACATTATCCGGGTGTAAAATTACAGTAAGATTATCAGGTGTATTTCGTATACCTTTTCAGATCTTTTCATCTATAATACACAGAAAACTTCAAGTACAATTTATCTAAAATGTGCAAGGAGGAATAATGAGTTTGCCCACCAAGGTTCAATCCTCGGGGATGGTCGTTGGAGTTATTGTACATGGTCAAAGACCAACTTAGCCTCTAATATTGCACCGTTTTACAAAGCTTATGTGCAAGATGATAAAAAGAAATGTGTTTGCTCTTATATTATCGGTGGTGCTGAATATAAATATATATTTAACCGAACCATTACGTTCTGTGAATTTTCTTCTCTACTCTCTTGAAAGAGAGACACCAGGGAACTTGACTTTTTAAATGCTATAGGCCAATGGACTTTCTGCTGACCATGGCTTTGTACAGTTATTTCTGTTGATTTAACGGTATTTTTGTTGTAATTATGCAATACTACCATTGTTGTAAAATTACAACATATGCTGTAGAAATACAGATATACAGATCGGGGCATCCTGTAAAAATACAGTGAAAAGTGCTGGTACCCTTTTAGCCAGCACTTTTTGCTGTAAAATCACAGCACCTTTTTTAACAGTGTAGTTTTGTTATTGTTCGTCTATGATCCGGGTTTTGTATATTTTCTAGGTAATCCTGCAATTTGTATTCTTCATATATGGTTGAGAGGAGAGTCAGTTTACCAGATTGGGTGTGCTCTTGAACTTTTTGGAGGAAATAGTTTTTGTAGTCTTGCTCCAGCTGCAATTTTATTTGATTGTAGTATCTATTCTTCTGAAACTTCGTCATGTTTTTTATATAACCAGTTGCCAAGTTCGCCGCATTCTTGAACTTGGCAACTGTTGTTTTCCAGTTCTGGTTACCAGAGGCATAAGCATCTTTAAGAAGTTTATTTTGTGTGTTTTGGAGTCGGTCGTCGTATTTCAGAGTAGCCATGAGGATGTCGAAGTGAAGGGGGAAAAGTCCAAGTTCTGCTCGGCATGCAAGGGAATGTGCCCGACGAGAAGTTCCGAGGGCCATTTTACAAAATTTTAGTTGAATTTGTTCTGAATGTGTTTTATTTAGTTTTTCAATGCTAATCCAGAAATTTTGTGTGTTCTTGAGCAGTTTTTCCTCTAATCCCCATATTTCACAGTTATATAATAGAATAGGCTTAATTAAGGTCTGGAAGAGTTTAACTTGGATGTTTATTGGGAGTTCACTATTATTAGATACTTTCCGTATTTTATATAATGCCTTCTGAGCTCTTTGCTTCAAGTCAAGTGCAGTGTCTATGAACTGGCCTTTGTCGTTCAAAGTAGTCCCTAGGTATCGGTAGGATTGAACTATTTGTAGTGTTGTATCACCTATCTGAAAAACAGGAGATGAGTTCTTCTTCCGTTTTCGCTGTTGTAGAATCATTACTTTAGTTTTATCAGTATTTACATTGAGATGCCAGGTGCTACAGTATAGTTTTAGCTGATTGAGGCTATTTTGCAAACCACCCTCAGGTTTCGACATTATTACCAAATCATCTGCATACATTAGGTGTGATATAGCCTCTTTATGTAATAAGGGCGAGTCATTTTCGGTGTGGTTGAACTGGAGGTCATGAACGAATACGTTAAAGAGGGTAGGACTGAGGTTGTCTCCCTGATGGACTCCCACCAAGCTTTCTAACTTAGGCGAGAGCGAGTTGTTTTGCTTAACTTGAAGTACTGTTTTTGTATGCACGTCTTTAATGAGTTTGTAGAATTTTCCACTAACTCCTATTCGAAGGAGCTTCAAGAACAAACCGTCATGCCAAACCGAGTCGAATGCTTGCTTAAAGTCGACAAAACAGAAGAATAATTTTTTCTTTTTCTTAACATAATTATCTATAAGAGTAGAAATAATGTAAAGATTGTCTGTTGTTCGACGATCTGGACGGAAGCCAGCTTGTTCTTCTGGAAGGATGTTACTTTCTTCCAGGAAGTTTGAGAGCCCTTGATATAGCTTATAATCCGTGTCCATAGATGGTTGACTTCATTCCTGCCACCATTCGAAACAGTTGAGAGTGACAACACCGAGAGTTCCTTGACCATTGAGGAAGAGGTAACAGTGGATGTGAACTAGAAACATAGTTACACCTGCAAAATCTGTCCTGCCAATTAAATACTTCAAAGAATCCTGACGTACTCTATAAAAACAACTGTGTACCTGTGGTACACAATCACTATAACAAAATTGCACATCCACATGTATAGTTATGTACCAGTGGTACACAATTTTGAAGAAAACCTACAATTTTTTTTGTGGATGTGCAGTTTTGTACAGAGTATTAATATACAGAATAAGCATTTTGTATGGCAAGCCAAAGTGCTTTTTATTCAGAATTTCCGATATCGGAAATTCTATTTCCGATATCGGAAATTGAATTCTCGATATCGGAAATTGAATTCTCGATATCGGAAATTGAATTCCCGATATCGGAAATAGAATTTCCCATATCGGGAATTCAATTTTCGATATCGGAAATATAATTTCCCATATCGGAAATTGTCACTGAATTTCCGATATCGGAAATGAAAGCTCTAGAAGCTTTACGAAAACTTTAGCCTCTCTCTGAACATTGTGTAATGCCCCAAGATGGCGGCAAATAACATGGCTACTGGTACACCAAGGCTTGTTTTGGAAAATATTTCAAGAAATATTCGCGAAGTTATGAATGATACAGCAACGTCAGATATTAAGAGTGTTTGCCTTGCTAAAATCACACACTGTGTGGGCAATTTACAGCGAATTTACAGCGAATACAGCAAACAATAGACCAACAACGATACGACACAGTGTTGTTGTCGTTGGAGAGCCTAAAAGAGTCTTGTCATTCGTTCCAACCGATATCGGAAATTTTAATTCCGATATCGGAAATTTTAATTCCGATATCGGGAATTCAATTTCCGATATGGGAAATCCTTGAATAAAAAGCACTTTGGCTTGCCATAATTTTGCACATTCCCCTTTTAATCTCCGTCGCCCAGCATTTTTGAAGATAATAATTGTTTGTTTTGTCGGCACCAGGATACAATATTCTTGTCCGAAAACAGGATCCTAGGTTGGCATGATGTTGTTTTCTGCATATCAAAAATAATCATCTAGAGCAACCTCTTCTACTTTACCCTTACACCTTGAATGGTATACTTTTCTAAATATAGTCTTACAGAGACAATAATTAAATAGATAACTGAAGTTTAGGAGTAACAAAACAGAGTGTGTTAATTACGTGTGAATCGAACTCTCAATGTTGTATTCAACTCTTAACATTTAATACAATACTATTATCTGTTCTCAGGCCTCGGTCACTTAAAAGTGTTATAATTTACACTCTGTAACACTTTATGCTAACCGTACGTTTGAAAAGTTTAGATTTTGAACAAATTTTTGAACAGATTTTAGATTCTAAAAACATTTTTCATCATATCAGGGGCCGCCTGTTTAGAGTCTGAAAACTTTTCTCAGTGCATGTGTTTAGAACCGAAACGATCCCATAAAATTTCTCGGATTTTGACAAAAGGTATACCGTAGTCCACCGTCACAACCATGTAGCTGTAACATACCGGTTATTTGGTCGTAAACGGTAGTTAAATTGTCCATTGCTACCTAAACGAAACAGCTGGCTCTCACAGCTGGCTGTTTCCATCAATATTCTGCATACTACATGGTTTGTACTACCTCAGGCTGAAACAGGTGTCAAAATAAAAACTGTAATATTCGGATATCGACATCCTTATTTGAAACAACCGTGGGGGTGGGTGGGGGTGGAGAGGGGAGTGAAATATACGACAGTATATAATATGTAATGGCTCAACTCTTTCGAATGAGTAAAATGGTCCACGTGAAAGGCGAGGATCTAGAATTTACCTGGTCATGTGTAGATAGTGTTCGAGAGGACGATACACGTGTGGTGTTGAAAATGTGGTGAGAGTATACGCGGAAACACTCGGAAGAAACATTAGCAGGGATGGTGTTTGTCGTTCCATCCCTGATATTTAAACAGCTGACCATAATCCAGCAGAATAATTGAGTGATCCCTGTTACAACAGAGATCCTCATGCTGTAGTTCTTATTTCGACGATTAAGTAGGTACGGTATACCAACCGGAGATAATGTTCAGTGGCACTTTTCAGTAGAATTATCCAATAGCAATAGCAAAATTGCTGAGGTGTTTTGAAGAAAACTACATTTGGACATTTCAACCTGCTATGTGTCTTCTTCGTGATACAGAGATCTTTATATCACATAAGAGACTATTTGCCAACCATGTGCCAAATCTCAGATTATGCAGAAATAAACCTGGAAATTCCGGATTTTATCCTAGATGTTGAATGCTACACAGCCAGAAAAAATGGCGATGAGCCACTTTGGCGATGATACCTGTTCATCATAAAAAAAGAGAATTAGGGTCAGTAGTAGTAGGTAGGATTGATCTGTTCTACCAAGGTCTTCACTGCGCATGCGCAGAATTTATTTTGGGGGCGTGGCTATGTGTGTGCGCATGCGTGAGTATATGCAAATGAGTTTTATGCAAATGAGGTCATTGGGTTCATTGGGTATATTCAAGATGGCGGCTTGTTTTTGTATGGTGGGGGTGGTCGGATTCAAGATGGCGGCTTGTTTTTGTAGGTTAGGGGTGGTCGGATTCAAGATGGCGGCTTGTTTTTGTATGTTAGGGGTGGTCGTATTCAAGATGGCGGCTTGTTTTTGTAGGGTAGGGGTGGTCGTATTCAAGATGGCGGCTTAAATGTGTTTTTTATGCAAATGAGGTCATTGGGTTCATTGTGTTTATTCAAGATGGCGGCTTGTGTTTGTAGGTTAGGGGTGGTCGTTTTCAAGATGGCGGCTTGTTTTTGTAGGGTGGGGGTGGTCGTATTCAAGATGGCGGCTTGTTTTTGTAGGTTAGGGGTGGTCGGTTTCAAGATGGCGGCTTGTTTTTGTAGGGTAGGGGTGGTCGGTTTCAAGATGGTGGTTTGTTTGTGTGTGTTATGGGTTTTCCCCAGTCATCCTCATTTGCATATGTCGTTTTCAAGATGGCGGCTTGTTTGTGTGTGTTAGGGGTGGTCGTTTTCAAGATGGCGGCCTGTTGTCCCCTCAAAATATGCAAATGAGGTCTTTGGGTGTGTTTCAAGATCGCGGCTTGTTTGTGTGTGTTAGGGGTGGTCGTATTCAAGATGGCGGCTTGTTTGTGTGTGTTATGGGTTTTCCCCAGCCCTCATTTGCATATGTTCAAGATGGCGGCTTGTTTTTGTAGGGTGGGGGTGGTCGGTTTCAAGATGGCGGCTTGTTTTTGTAGGTTAGGGGTGGTCGTTTTCAAGATGGCGGCTTGTTTTTGTAGGGTAGGGGTGGTCGGTTTCAAGATGGCGGCTTGTTTGTGTGTGTTATGGGTTTTCCCCAGCCCTCCTCATTTGCATATGTCGGTTTCAAGATGGCGGCTTGTTTTTGTATGTTAGGGGTGGTCGTTTTCAAGATGGCGGCTTGTTTTTGTGTGTTAGGGGTGGTCGTGTTCAAGATGGCGGCCTGTTGTCCGCTGAAAATATGCAAATGAGGTCTTTGCATGTGTTATGGGTTTTTCCCAGTCATCTTCATTTGCATATGTCGTTTTCAAGATGGTGGCTTGTTTGTGTGTGTTAGGGGTGGTCGTTTTCAAGATGGCGGCCTGTTATCCCCTCAAAATATGCAAATGAGGTCTTTGGGTGTGTGTTTCAAGATGGTGGCTTGTTTGTGTGTGTGTTAGGGGTGGTCGTATTCAAGATGGCGGCTTGTTTTTGTAGGTTAGGGGTGGTCGTTTTCAAGATGGCGGTCTGTTGTCTGCTGAAAATATGCAAATGAGGTCAATGGGCTATAAAAGGAGAGTTCATTTTTTAGGGCAAGGGTGTATTCAATCTGACTTACCTGACCTGTCTCCCAGCCAGCCAGCCAGCCAGCCAGCCAGCCACGCAGCCAGCACAGCCATCCATTTACTTTTTTCGAGAAAGCATGAGACGTGGAGCAGATTTTCCCTTCGATCCAGCAGCACCTCCGGTTGAAGTCTTGCCTGAAGAGGTACGTGTCAGGGCCATTTATCAACGACACTGGGCTACCATACGCCATTGTTTTCATCGTGATCGTCATCTTTTGGACTTATACTTCAACCCACACCAGTCCATCAGATGGCCCTTCATCTCACCTTCACATTGATACCTCACTCGGCTCCATCGGGCCACTAGGGGCTACCCTAACGCCAAAAAGGTTATTTTGCAGATCGATAGCAAAACCTGGTGTACGAGGATTATTTTTATTTTGGAGGTAGTGGGTCGAGTGAGGTATCAAATTGAAGCTGACGTGAAATGCTTCAGATTGATACCTCAATCGACTCCATTGGACCACTAGGGGCACCTCTAACCCCAAAAAAGGTGTTTTGAAGATTACGCATGCGCAGAATGCTGATAGTTCAACCCACACCCAGTCTATCAGATGCACCTTCACGTTACCTTCAATTTGATACCTCACTCGACCCGATTGCACCATTAGGGACGCCTCTAACCTCAAAAAGGCTATTTTTGAAGATTGATATTTTTCATATTATCTTCGCGCATGCGCAGAATTACCCTAATTCAAGCCCACACCCAGTCTATCAGATGCTCCTTCACGTCACCTTCAATTTAATACCTCACTCGACCCGATTGGTGCATTAGGGACGTCTCTAACCTCAAAAAGGCTATTTTTGATCTCTTGATCTTTTTGATCTCAATCTGCAATCTTCAAAATACCCTTTTTTTGGGTTAGAGGCGCCCCTAGTGGTCCAATGGGGTCGAGTGAGGTATCAATCTGAAGCATTTCACGTGAGCTTCAATTTGATACCTCACTCGACCCACTACCTACAAAATAAAAATAATCCTCGTACACCAGGTTTTGCTATCGTTCTTCAAAATAGCCTTTTTGGGTTAGAGGCGCCCCTAGTGGTCCAATGGGGTCGAGTGAAGTATCATTGTGAAGCATTTCACGTCAGCTTCAATTTGATACCTCACTCGACCCACTACCTCCAAAATAAAAATAATCCTCGTACACCAGGTTTTGCTATCCTTCTTCAAAATAGCCTTTTTGGCGTTAGGGGCGCCCCTAGTGGTCCAATGGGGTCGAGTGAGGTATCAATGTGAAGCATTTCACGTCAGCTTCAATATGATACCTCACTCGACCCTCTACCTCAAAATAAAATTTTTGTTTACAGTTCAAAACAACTTTTCCATCCGAAGGACGGGTTTTACTTCACATTTTTTTGTTTTGTTTTGAAAAAAAATTTTTTTGAAAAAATTTTTTTTGGGAAAAAAAGCATGATTGGAGCTGATGTTAGTTGGGTGTGCTTATGAAAGAAGTTTCTCTTTCGGAAAGATGGGTTGGCCCTGAAAAGGGCCTTTGATAGTGTCACACGAGACACTTGGGCACGGTATATTTGCTTCACGCCTCCACATGTTTTCTACATATGGGGCATTTTATCTTGAGATGCACCTCTCCGGCGTCAATGCATCGGCATAGGGCTCCTTCACACGTCAGTTGGATCCAGCAATCCTTGCAATACACAGATGTCCACAGGGTAGAAGTAGAACCGCGTATAAGCTTTTTTCATTCGTGCAGATACTACATTGTTTTATTTTTTCTTCACTATGTCGTAGTTTCTTTTGTCTGGCAATCTCCTCTTCCAGTACCGTCATTGTCGTCTCCATTCCCAACATCGCTCCCCTCATGTCGATAATTTGTTCGTTGAGGCGTGATATCTCATCTGTGTGTCGGCATCGTACTCTTGTTTCAGCCGAAGTGGTTATACTTTCAGTGTCTGCAGTCGAGGTGGTTGTTGTCGTTGTTGTAGGTCTAGTAGTTAACCATCCGCTGGCTTGTTCTCCATCACGGGTGTCGTCCTGGTTATCTTCTTCTTGTATGTCCTCCTCCATTCTGTTGTTGTTGTCTTGTTCACTTCCCCCGAGTTCTTCTGTACTTCTTATTAACCTCGGTTCATCATCTTGACGAATGCGTTCAAAACTGGTGACAACAGAGATTCCGCCATCTTGTTCTTCTCGGGTAATTATCTCTCTATGTTCTTCTGTACCCCTATTCCTTGGATCTCTAGCATTATGGGTGAACAAGGCTCGTCGTCTTAAACTCATGATGTGTAGTTGTTAATAAATGTGAACATACACGTTATTTATAGTCGGCTGTGTGTGTGTGTGTGTGTGTTTCAAAATGGTGGCTTGTTTGTGTATGTTAAGGGTGGTCGTTTTCAAGATGGTGGCTTGTTTGTGTATGTTAGGGGTGGTCGGTTTCAAGATGGTGGTGGTCAATTTCACTTTCCCGATCCCCAGCATTTCACTTTCCCGATCCCCAGCCTTCATTTGCATATGTGCACTCATTGACACCGGTGTCAATGAGTGCACCTCCACGAAAAAAAAAAAAAAAGTTCCGGCAAAAAAATAAAATAAAAATGTATTCATGCGCGGTGATGCGGTTTGGCCGTGGTTTTGGCGGTGATTCGGTCTCGGGAAAAAGCTTTCGCGGAGAAAAAGTAGTCCCTAGATAAAATGGTCCGATTGGGTCGAGTGAGGTATCAAAGTGAAGCTTATGTGAAGGGTCATCTAATGGGCTGGGTGTGGGGTTGAACTATCGGCCTTCTGCGCATGCGCGGTGGTCGAAGGGTATGAAAATAGCCGTGTTGGAGCTAGGCAAGTCCCTAAGGGTCCGATGGGGTCGAGTGAGGTATCAAAGTGAAGCTTATGTGAAGGGGCATCTAATGGGCTGGGTGTGGGGTTGAACTATCGGCCTTCTGCGCATGCGCGGTGGCCGAAGGGTATGAAAATAGTCGTGTTGGAGCTAGGGAAGCCCTAATGGACCAATGGGGTCGAGTGAGGTATCGATGTGAAGCATTCGTGAAGGGGCATCTGATGGGCTGGGTGTGGGGTTGAAATATCGGCATTCTGCGCATGCGCGGTGGTCCAAGGGTATGGAAATAGCGGTTTTGGAGCTATGGGAGTCCCTAATGGGCCAATGGAGTCGTATGAGGTATCAAAGTGAAGCATTCGTGAAGGGACATCTGATGGACTGGGCGTGGGGTTGAAATATTAGGCCGGCCGGGTATTCTGTGAATAACCCATACATCGTGGTTTGGCTCTCTCACAGCCCTATGGAGGGTTCTGATAATTATTAGCACTTGATATTGTACTCTAGCCATGCATTAATTTTATTTTTTATTCTGTTATGACTCCAGACTATTAATTTATGCACACGGGGAGTCTCTAAAAATTAATGGCCGTGTTAAATTAATTTTCCCAGGGTATTTTTTTATTTTAACAATGAAAAATTAGCCAGAATCGATTTCTATACATGTGTGTCGGGCTAGTATTTTTGTCATTCTTCAGTATGGCATCGCGGGGCAAAGAGCTCGCCTTCTTTCAAGTGACGTCTAAGGTGCTTCTTATCGTGTACCAGCATGAATTGCACCTTATCGAGGAGCATCCGATTGAAGTGAAATTAACTTTAAGCCTGGCCGGGTGGACGCTATTGACACGTGTGTTACAAGGTAAAGAACCCGAAGTGGATTTTTTGCCTGTCGGTGACGATGTGTACCTGCGGCGGACTAGAGAGAATTCATTTTTTCCCCGGTTAGAACAGTGTCGCGGTAGCGGAATTGTGCTTTGGCCAGCATTATGGGCGGCGATGAAAGCGATTATTTCCGAAGTGGACCATGTACTCTACCCGGAAACTCAATCGATCATTACTCGCACACTCACCCCGGGTTGTACCCTAATAATATATCCTGATCGCATCGATCTCATTGATGATGATTCGCGCTGCTGGTGCGTACCTGAGCCCGCGCGTATCACATTATCGCCCGAAGGCTGGACTACCTTAAAACGTGTATTATTCGGTCATTTGGATGGAAATAGTATTTACCTGGATCACGATGTATACATTTTTCGCGGCCCTTATTTTGCCCGATTGATCTCTCTCAAACGAGGCGGATTTACACTCGATCCCGATCTGTGGACGGCTTTGCAAAAAATAGTTCCCGTGGTCGATAAAGTATTTTCTGCACACGACCCGCCTCTCACAGAATAGAGCCTATAAATACCAGGGGAAGAGACAGAGTGTGTATCAGTTGGACATTGACAGCAAGCATGTCGTTACCACTACGAGCCATCTTGCCTCTTACACACAGTGTACGGTTATACGTTTATGCAGATAAAGTCAAACTGGCGGAAGACCATCTAGCTATTTACTGGACACCCGCAGAAATGTTATGGAATCCGGTGACACTAGAGCGTGATGGGTGGAATAAGTTAAAACGGGTATTGAGCGGAGAATTGGACGGAGAGCTCGTTCACCTGGATAATGCCATGTACGTATATACCCTACCCAACGACCGTATACGTCTAGGCCGCTACAAAGATAAGCGCAGTATCAGCCTTAAGCCTTCTGTGTGGGAAGCCTTGACGAAAATAAGGCCTATTGTCGACCAGTTAATGGCACCGGACGATCGATCCCCTCGGCAATTATCGTGGGTTCATGCTATAGAAGAGGCGTTCGCTGAACCGAATGAAAGACGACATGAGGCAGAATTTTGTTTCTGTAAACCAGAGACTACTACACCCAGGAAAAAAAGGCCTATATGTAAAGAATGCACAGCGGCTAGATGGTCAGTATACTCCCGAGAAGAGATCGATACGGTCGGGGCGAACTCAGTATCACCCCGGGAAGAGATCGACTCACATGTGACGGAGGCGACCGAAGTGCGTGATGCGGCGGCGGACGGGAAAAAAGGAGATTAACCAAGTATTATCTGATTTGTATTATAATCCAACGAGTGCAGCTGCCAATAGTGGTGTGGGGGCATTGACTCGAGCGGCCCAAGGGATCAGTCGAAGTGAAGTTCGAGACTGGTTAAAAACTCAGGATACCTATAGTTTGCATCGAGCTGCCCGACGTCATTTTCGTCGTAACCAGGTCATCGTTGGAGGGATAGACGCGCAATGGCAAGCGGATTTAGTCGACATGAGTCGATTTGCACCTGACAATAATGGAAATCGATACATATTGACGTGTATCGATATTCTATCCAAATATGCCTGGGTCCTTCCCGTTCGTACCAAAACAGGAGAGAATCTCATAGCCGCGTTCCAGCAGATTTTCAAGACGGGGCGCAAACCTCTTTATTTACAAACAGATGAAGGCACAGAATTTCTCAACCGACCCTTTCAAGCCTTTCTTAAGAAAAAGAAGGTATTTTTTTTTCACACCTATAATGAGACGAAAGCATCGGTAGTGGAACGCTTTAATCGCACCTTCAAAGGACGCATGTACAAATATTTTACGGCTCAAAACACCCGACGCTACCTGGATGTACTCTCTCAACTGGTGCAAGGCTATAATCGGGCTTATCATCGCAGTATCCAGCGAGCGCCCCGGACTGTGACAGAAGGTAACGAACATCAAGTAAGGGCTACGCTGTACTCCTCCAGTCCACCCTTGACGGCACCCCGTTACAAACGGGGCGATGTAGTGCGGATCAGTAAAGTGAAAGGACAATTTGAGAAAGGGTATTTACCCAATTGGAGTGAAGAACATTTTGTCATCGTGCGTCATAAACCTCGACAACCCCACGTCTATCAACTGGAAGATCTACAAGGCGAGAGACTGCAAGGCACGTTTTACGAGGCAGAATTACAACCCATAGTGAAAACATCGAAAGACTACTACACGGTGGAAAAGATTTTGAAAACGGAACGTCGACGTGGGATTCCCTATCATTTCGTCAAATGGCAAGGCTGGCCTCGTTCCTTTAATTCCTGGGTATCCGGCCGTGACATGAAACGTCTATAAATTCTAACGTCTATCACCCCCTGCCTTCAGTATAGGATTTGTACCATGGATAGTACACGTCTTCCCTTACTGTTAAGAACTCGAAAAGCACAAGTCGGTACTGTGTTGTGTCTAGTCGTGGTGCTGGGTACGTTATTTACCGGTGTGTTCTACGATTTATCGTACGTGATATCCTGTTTCAACAACCTGCGTTCTGCATCAGCCACCACGACGACGACCCCACTGCCTACACCAACCAAGACGTCAAGGGTCCGCCACGTCTCAACCCAGACACCTACCACCACCTCGTCTACTATCACGTTACCCCGCTACATCCAGCCAACAACGACCACGACGATCGGTACTACCACTCAGCCTCCATCAACATCCCTGACAAGCGAGCCTTCCACTCTACCCTCTAGTACTACGACGACACCGTTAAACAGATTTGAAGTGGATTCCCGTGAATCACACCATTTACCCCGACAACGGTATCCCTTCGAGTACTATCCTCTGCGCCGACCCCGACAAATCTTCGAGTACTACCCCCTGCGCCGACAACTGACTTCTAAACGTCGAATCAACCCCTAAAGAAACGATGGACCCACGATGGCAGCATCCATTCACGTGCCTCATCGCTGGACCGACCGGGTCGGGAAAATCACATTTTGTTCAACGTCTCATCCAACATGGGTCAGCCCTGATTTCACCGCCTCTAGCTCGTATCCTGTGGTGTTATGGCGCTTGGCAGCCCGCGTACGAGGCACTGGCCCGTGTCCCAGGAGTCACCTTAGTGGAAGGCTTACCGCCTGAAGACATACCCCAAGACACCTTAGTGGTGGTAGACGATCTCATGACGGAAACGGATAGTCGAATCACCCGTCTCTTTACCAAAGGCAGCCATCATCGTCGGTTGAGCATCATTTACATCGTACAGAATCTTTTCAGTAAGAACAAAGAACACCGGAACATTAGTTTGAATGCTCAGTATGTGGTGTTATTCAAAAACCCCAGAGACGCGTCACAAATTACCCACCTGGCTCAACAGATGTACCCTAAGAACACGGCCTTTGTACGAGAAGCCTTTGAAGATGCGACCCAACCTGCGCATGGGTATCTCCTCATCGACTTGAAACAAGACACGCCCTCAGCCCTTCGATTGCATACCTTGATTTTTCCCGGCGAACTACAGACGGTGTACACCCCCAAATGAGGATAAAAGAAGAAGACAACGGTGGCTAGCCTTCATTCAAGCGTCATGTCTGCACGCGTACGCAAGCACGCGCCCGCTCTGCGGGTATTACGCAGCGCGCCCCCGGAAGTGGGCCGGGCCCTGGTGCGCGGCGCGGATCGGGACTTGGTCCGGTGTTTGTGTGAAGTCGCTCATAATGTATTAAAAGGCAATGTCCCCCTCAGTCCTCTGCAGAAAGGGAAATTGCAACGGCACAAGGCGGGTCTCCGAACGCTGGTGAAGAAGACGGGCAGTGTCAAGCAGAAGAAACAAGTGTTACAGCGAGGTGGATTTCTCGGCGCACTCCTGGCTCCCTTAGCCGCTACTGTACTAGGCCCGTTACTCGGTTCCATCTTGGGACGCTAAAACATGGAGCATACGAAAAAAATGATGCTGGTCGAACCTCGACTGTTACAGAGTTTACAATCTCCCTATCCCGTCGCGGCCACTGTGCAAAAACTCCAGTCTCTGGATGAAGAGATGAATAGTATACTGCAACGTCCATTGCCCGGTCACGAGAAAATTCAACTCTACCATCATACGCTGAACCGGTACCAGACGTTTATGGATCAATATAGAGGAAGTAGTACTAGTAGTACACTACCCACCACTACGCCCACTACATCCCCTCCACCACCACCGTCATCCTCGGCCTCACCTGAGCTGGAACAGGAAGTATTGGCCAGTGTGCCTAAAGCCTACAAGACCAAGGCCCGTTTATTGTTGGATCGGGTGAAACAGAATGCCGATATGGATTGGAATGCGGAAGGAAACCTACTGATTCGCAACCAAGTGGTGCCGGGGTCTCATATCACGGATTTAATCAACGATATGGTGCGTTCTCGCAAACACTCTAATCCACCGGGCTGGGAAGCCTTTGCTCAGGGGTTAAAAGACACGCACACCCCTCAAGAATTGGTAGGAAATCGTGAACGCTGGAAGTGGATGCAAGCCCCTTCTCGACGTCTCCCCACTACCCGGGAACGTGGTGAATGGCAACCGCACACGCCACCCAAAACACCCGCACGGCGGCCACCTACTTCGTCACCTGTTTGGATGCAAGCTCCCTCTCGACTTCCCCTATCTGGGAACGTGGTGAATGGCAACCGCACACGCCGACCAAAACACCCGCACGGCGGCCACCTACTTCGTCACCCCTTTTACCACGCCATCCCCTGCAAAGCCCCAGAGCTAAGTCACCGCGACGGTCACAACGTCGAGGTCAGGCGCCCAAGGCCTGGGAGCCCTATTAAAGCCCGGTGCAGAAGCCAGAAAGTTCAGTCGTCATGTTTTACCTGACGTTGCCCAGTAATAGCTCATTCGACGTGTTTCCTGACAACACCTTGACCAAGTATGTCACGCAATTACCCCAACCGTTACATTTACCGGGACGCTGGGAATGTGGACTGGTGGATATTCAATACCCTTATTCATGGTACAACGTACAAGACGGAGAAGTATGGTACGAAGTGACCTACGAAGATAAAGTCTACAAACTCATTCTCCCCCAAGGCCAATACGATACACCGCACACGTTCATACAGGGTCTGAATGGCTTGATGGAGTACAAGGCCCTAAAGTTCAGCACGGGTGATGCAACACGCCTGATATCCTTGGACATCAAGAGAGAGATATTCTTCGATGTCAACGTACACAACGACAGGAGCTCTATCATGCTGACCGCTAACGCGAAAGTGAAACTCAGTCCTATACTACAGCAAATGTTAAGGATGCCTTTCAGCGTCTACAAGGGGTCCACCATTGTCAACGGGGATTATTTGATGGATATGAAAGTAGGTATGTACGCACTGTACGTCTACTCGGACGCCGTGGACAGCCATATTGTGGGTGATGTGAACACACCTCTGTTACGGGTGGTGCCCATTACCAAGACGTATGGCGAACAAGCCACCGAGAGTTTCAACCATATCATGTACCTGCCCGTACGCCATACCGATATCAACACGATCACGGTGGATATAAGAGATGACAGGGGACGTCCGATTCCATTCGAACGAGGAAAAGTGGTGCTGACACTTGCTCTCCGACAAGCTCGCTCTCCTCACTTCGTATAATGTACGTGCCTTACCAGTGCCATACGCCCAGCTATGCCGACTACTACAAGAAACAAACGGGGGGAAACTTGCCCGTGTTTAGCGGGGCACGCATGCAACGCGGTCACGGATTGGGGAACATCCTGGGCAGCATTATGAAAACGTTTTTACCCATGGTGACACGGGGTGTGAAAGCGGTGGGAAAACAAGCGGTACGCAGTGGATTGCGCGTGGCCGGTGATGTGATGGAAGGCACAGCACCCCGACAAGCCTTGAAACGCCGGGCTAAAGAAGCGGGCAGCGTTTTGATCGCCAAAGCCCTTAAAAGACAAAGACCGACACTGCCCCCATTCATTCAACGTCCAACACCCCAGAGGAGAAGGACTACGCCCCAGAAGAAGAAAAAGAAGAGAAGTCATAGTAGGAGAGACATCTTCGCATAATGGCATACATTCACTCCGAGTCGTGTCCGTCTACCAACAGTGAATTGGATTTGTGGACTATTCCACCTACCCAAACGAGTATAGGCGAAGGACGTTGGGTAGAACATCGACCCCTGGCTAGCCTGACGGGGATGGGGCCCGTAGAATTTACCATTGAAAACAAAGATACGGCCTACCTGGATTTAGCCCACACCTACTTGTACGTGAAAGCCAAAATAACGAAGATGGACGGGACGGACATAGCGGTCGATGCGCCAGTAGGCCCGGTGAATGTTTGGCTGCACTCCTTGTTCCAACAGGTGGATATAGGTCTGAACGATAAACTCATCAGTACGTCCACCAATACGTACCCGTACCGAGCCTACATGGAGACGATGTTGTCGTACGGTATTGATGCCAAAGAATCACACTTACAAGCTGAGCTGTACTTCAGGGATAGACCCGGATACCTGGACAACATAACCGGTGGCAATGCTGGGTTCGAGTCACGCAAAAAACTGGCAGCCAAAAGCAAGTCCATCGATATGATGGGACGACTGCACGCCGATCTGTTCATGCAAGACCGCTACATGATGAACGGTGTATCCATCAAGATCAAGTTGATCCGGTCCTTACCTAAGTTCGCCTTAATGTGCGGTGGAGAGGGCGATATCGATTACCAGATCGTCATTGAAGATGCAGCCCTGTTTGTGCGTACGGTAGATTTGCAACAGGGCGTGTTGCTGGGTCACATGGAAGCCTTAGCGAAAAAACCAGCCATGTACCCCATCCGACGCGTACAGACCAAGGTGTTCTCTGTGCCCACAGGTACGATGATGGCCAATCGTGAAAATTTATTTCTAGGGGATCTGCCTAAACGTCTTACCCTGGCGTGTGTGACCAACACCGCATTCAATGGAAATTGGGCTGAGAATCCGTTCAATTTTAAACATTTCAACATTAACTTTGTGGCACTGCACGTGGCCGGCCATCAAATTCCAGCCCGACCATTACAACCGGACTTTACTAAGGGAAACTATGTGCGGACCTACCTGAACCTGTTTACAGCTACAGGACAAAACAACCAGGACGAAGGCAATACCATCAGTCGAGACGACTTTATGAAGGGGTACACATTGTTCGCCTTTGACCTCACCCCCACCTTGGAACACGATCATCAACTGGCTTTGCTCAAGAAAGGAAACCTACGGTTGGAACTGCGTTTCTCCATCCCTGTACCCGACACCATTAACGTGATTTGCTACGCCGAGTTTGATAACGTCATCAGCGTGGATCACCAAAGAAACGTGCTGTGTGACTTTGCCACCTAAGATGGATACAGAGCAGCTGATGAGCATACTCCAGCGAGATCCCAAGATCCCCTTTCGAGGTGTGTTTCCACGCAATGTGTTTCCCACTCACTCCACCACCCCAGCAGCCTACATCCTGAATACAGACACGAGGAATCGACCCGGTGAACATTGGATAGCGGTGTACGTGGACACCCAAGGCCAAGGCGAATACTTTGATTCCTACGGACTTGCACCCCTCCATGCCGATTTGGTGAAATTCATGGACGTCTCTACGACAGAGTGGCGTTGGAATACGCAAAGATTACAAGGCCCCTTGAGTAGTGTGTGCGGACAGTACTGTGTGTTTTATCTCACTCACCGGAGTAGAGGACATTCTATGCCCACCATTGTACATATGTTTGATGATTATTGTCAAGCCGAAGACCGGGATGTCCTCGTCTATGACTGGACGGCCTCTCGTTTTAATGTGCATGCTCCATTTCTCTGGTTAACTTAAAAAAATGTACTGCGCGCGCGCGCAGACCACTATTATTATTATCACATTATATTGTTATGACGTTGTTGTTCTGACGTTCATTGTTGAATAAATTGATGAAAAAACACAAAAAAATGATTTGACTTTTTCTCTCTTTATTTAAGTCAACAAGAATGATGAGTTACTCTATACAAATAGAATACAGGGTACAAATAGTAGAGGTATGTACACATAGAATAGTAGTGGTATATATACAAAAAAGTTTGTCAGAAGTAGGATTCGAACCTACGACGGGTTTCACCCACCAGCACTTAATACCGGCGCCTTAGACCACTCGGCCATCCTGACTTTTACAGTTTTATAACTCGTGTATCCACAGTTAATGTTCCACATTTTACAAGTCCAAGTATGTAGTGCTCACACCGTCGGCCAATACTTTTCGTTTGGGATAAAAGAAAGTAAAGGCGTCTCGTTGCTGTATATAGGTCCGCATCTGGTGGTCGACGACCCGGAATCCACGATTAGTGCCACTCGCACTGGCCTGGCTTTGCAATACACCCAGGTAGAGATCTTTGTCTATGTTGGGATCGCGCCGGCTCACTCCTTTGCATCTAAACTTATCCTCTCCTCCATCTCCTCCGTAACAGTAGTAGGTCTTGGAGGAGAGCGCAATCATAGCATCTCCACTCCACTCCAGCTTGAAGAGCCCGGGTGTCCGCTTGTCGTAGGTGTAGTGATCGCGTCGGGGTAACCTAGCAGCATACCGCTCTGTGGATCGAGGAACCATGTAGGTGTATTATGATACACTCCACCCGGATAGACTCGCTTGACACTGTTGTCACAGATTTTCTCGTGGCGATGTAAGCTGTAAGACTGGTTAAACACACGATGGCATTGGGCACAACTGAAAGACTGAGCGTACAGGCTCATATTGGTAATGAGCGAAAAATGACTCACGCCATTGTCATCGAACACATTCACTTTCATCGTAGCAGCATACCGTTCTGTAGATCGACGAACCAATTCAGCCACAAAGGTGTCGTCATCCTCCCGTCGTAATCGATAAACAAAGATATTAATATCGAACAATGTTTCCACATCATCCAAATTCTTAAAGGGAACTCCACGGAAGTGCCGCTTATCCATGTCGTGCTGCTCTAGATATTCTTCCCAATAGCCATCGGCCACTGTGTCACAAGCCCGGGGGTCACACTCGTCCAGATGCACGGCCAAACACCGAAACAGACATTTCCGGTCTTTGTAGGGCCCCTTTTTTTTTCCTGCTGTTAATGCATACAGGCCTTTTCGAAAAAGCAACCACGGGGGAAGTTGTACAGGAGCACCGATCGGGTGATCTCGCATTTTCGTAACGAAAAATGTGACGTTAGTGACCATTTCCACCAACCATTGTGTATTGGGGCGTTGCAGGCGGGCCCACTCCAACGGGTCTAATGTAGTGAGTTGCTCGACCACCGGCTCCAGAGAAATCGCATCCGTGATGGTGAATGGCTGGTCAAACACATACGAATTGTTACTGGGATAGAAATACCGCAGTTGGTCCGTCTCTTTGTGCCGTAAGATATACCCAAATGTGACATTCAACTTATAGGCTGTCACCTGATCTTTGAAAATGTTCTCGGCATATGTAGTGAGATACGTGAGGTCCTCCAGGCGAAAATTGTATAAGTCCAAAAGATGACGATCACGATGAAAACAATGGCGTATGGTAGCCCAGTGTCGTTGATAAATGGCCCTGACACGTACATCTTCAGGCAAGACTTCAACCGGAGGTGCTGCTGGGTCGAAGGGAAAATCTGCTCCACGTCTCATGCTTACTCGAAAAAAGTAAATGGATGGCTGTGCTGGCTGCGTGGCTGGCTGGCTGGCTGGCTGGGAGACAGGTCAGGTAAGTCAGATTGAATACACCCTTGCCCTAAAAAAATGAACTCCTTTTATAACCCATTGACCTCATTTGCATATTTTCAGCGGACAACAGGCCGCCATCTTGAAAACGACCACCCCTAACCTACAAAAACAAGCCACCATCTTGAAAACGACCACCCCTAACACACACAAACAAGCCACCATCTTGAAACACACCCAAAGACCTCATTTGCATATTTTGAGGGGACAACAGGCCGCCATCTTGAAAACGACCACCCCTAACACACATAAACAAGCCGCCATCTTGAAAACGACATATGCAAATGAGGATGACTGGGGAAAACCCATAACACACACAAACAAACCGCCATCTTGAAACCGACCACCCCTACCCTACAAAAACAAGCCGCCATCTTGAAACCGACCACCCCTAACCTACAAAAACAAGCCGCCATCTTGAATACGACCACCCCCACCCTACAAAAACAAGCCGCCATCTTGAAAACGACCACCCCTAACCTACAAACACAAGCCGCCATCTTGAATAAACACAATGAACCCAATGACCTCATTTGCATAAAAAACACATTTAAGCCGCCATCTTGAATACGACCACCCCTACCCTACAAAAACAAGCCGCCATCTTGAATACGACCACCCCTAACATACAAAAACAAGCCGCCATCTTGAATCCGACCACCCCTAACCTACAAAAACAAGCCGCCATCTTGAATCCGACCACCCCCACCATACAAAAACAAGCTGCCATCTTGAATATACCCAATGAACCCAATGACCTCATTTGCATAAAACTCATTTGCATATACTCACGCATGCGCACACACATAGCCACGCCCCCAAAATAAATTCTGCGCATGCGCAGTGAAGAGCTGCGGGTAGCAGATCAATGCTACATACTACTGATGCATCTGCATCAATAAGTTTTCTTGTATTCTTTTTACTTTTGACCTACCACGATAAGAAATTGATCTTTTGAAGATACTAACCACGCATTATTTAATTAGTTGCAAGTAAAATTTCATTTTCAAAATTCTGCAATATACTTCGTTGTCTGCTGCAGCCCGTTACCGAACCCCAGTCTGTGGGGATTTTCTTGAAATCTATTCATTCGTCAATAGCTGGGCTTGATTTAATGTATATCAAATTTTGCGCCAGTATCAACTCTTGAATAAATGTATGAGATCTGTCCTTCACTGGGCAACCGTCGACTATTAAGTTTGCAAAGTTCAATAATCCAAATACCTGTGTCATTAATAATATTAGCACCTAAATTAACATAACCGAGAGATAGAAAGTAAATTGTAGTTACTTGAAAGATGGAAGTTTTCAGTGATGCCGACAGGATCGATAGATATTCTGTTCATCAAATCCGTAAAACAATTCAAGTTTTTGTAGAATGTAGTAGATTGACGTGTCATATCCGAAAACGGAGATGTATTTCACAAAGTGCTTATGCGACCTCTAGCCCCGGGTTCATTGGAACACCCCCTACATCCGACCGTCGTCAGCCAGTGAAACGGTGGTCAGCCGGTGGGGCTATTTTCGCAACACGGGTTCGGTGGTGTTAGAAATTTGGATTTCTTTCACATTTCTTCGGAGGTCGGTAATATTAATGGATATTCATTCATGAGAAATAACAGTCGTCATTTCAGTTGTTTGGTTACGTAGCAAAACATCTTATACTTATAAGATATCGTACGAACTGATGCTGTTTTCGAGCGAAATTTCGTTTTCAGGGAGTTTTTGATCACCAATAAGCCTAATAACTGACATTAATCGGTACATATTATCATGCGTAATTATTACCCATTCAATGCTGTTTCTATTTCACCCAAACTTCAATAGATTTAATTAGCGTAAGCATCTATATTAATTAACGAGCCACACCATGCGCGTCTATTCAAGCTACGGTGAACAGTATAAAGGAAAGTTATACTGAGACGGTGGGCAGCAAATATATGAGACGGTGGTCAGCATGTGTTTACAAGTAGTAGTCTTCAAAATATATATGCTTTTATTGAAGATTGTGCTGTACTGGCGGCCAAAACCGTAGCCAAGTTTACATGGCTTCGTTCGTTCCTACATGTAGTGGGAAGCCTGGAGTAGTATAGAAAGGACCGTTGGAGGTCCGCTTAGGGGCGTTATATCTGTTGGCACAATTCCTGGTTATCTCCCCTGATTCGCACATGTCTGCCCCTAAATAAGACCCAATTTTCCCTTTTACTACTTATCAAATTGCCGTCACTATGACGTCACATCCGGTCACATGACATTCGGGTCACAGATCACATCCGGCTCAAAAGTCAAAGTTCACTTCCTGTCACGTGACGACCCAGTACAGGATAGGTCTTTTCTGGCGCAGTGGGCAATGTTAGTCCCAATAGGAAACCCACTCATGGACATTTGCGGTATAGGGTGTGTCCCCTTGTTTTTTCTGTCTCGAGCAGTAGAACACGACGGGAGGGGTCTCGATGCCATGCGTTGAATTTTTTTTTAGAAGTTACTGTGCGCATGCGCACTGGGCAAGACGTTTTGGGGTCTAGGTGAACCCATAGCGGTCCGATTGGGTCTTGTGAGGTGTCATCGTGAAGCACTGGATGGGTGTGGGATGGAACTGACGTCATTCTGCGCATGCGCAGACAGGGAATTGTGGGAAAAGGGCATTGGAAGGGACGTTTTGAGGTCGAGGTGGACCATCCGTGGTCCGAATGGGTCGTAGGAGGTATCAGTGTGAAGCTCTCATGGGGGACCATCCGACTGGACTAGTGTGTCGTTCGTTTTCATCATTCTGCGCATGCGCAGTCTGGTTGTAGTATAGAAAGCAGGCATTTTAGGGGTTCGTGGGGGTCTGTTGAGTGATTGAGGGACCATCCGTGGTCCAAATGGACCTTGTGGTTGTCATCTTGAAGCTCTCGTGGGGTAGACCACGACTTGAAGGATGTCCATTTCATCTGTGACGTCATTGGTGACGTCATCAGTACGAGTAGTGGCGAAAGCGGGCGTTTTGGGGTGGGTGGGGGTGTGTTTGAGCGATTGAAGGACCATTCTTGGTCTGAATGCGTCATGTGCGGTGTCAAAGTGAAGTTTCGTGGTATAGACCACGTCTTGAGGGATGTCCACGTCATCTGTGACGTCATTGGTGACGGGGGTGTGTTTGAGCGAATGAAGGACCTAATTGGCCATGTAGTGTGTCATCTTGTAGCTCTCTGCATGTAGACGACGAATGGTAAGGTTTTTGTTGGATGTCATGGGAGAGCGTTCAACTGGATGGTTGTGGGGTGGGAATATCGTCTATCTGCACATGCACAGTAGACAAAGAGTATGGGAATAGACGTTTTGGGGCCGAGATGGTCCCATATTGGTCCAAATGGGTCGTGGGAGGTGTCATTGTGTCGTACTTGTGGCCCCGACTGGATGAGTATGGAGTGAAACTGACTTGGGCATTGGTGGCCACTTGTTTATGCTCGTAACCTATTGTACAGGAACCACACACGACTGAGTTTTGGGTGAGATCTCATTTGTTTTTTCGCCCTTGCCCTAAAATATAAACTTCCCTACACTAACCGTGCGTAAAATAACGACTTAGCACGCCTATGAAAACATTACTTCTTAAATTTAAACCAGGAAGTCACACAATATCATTTGTACACTGGAAATTAAATATCTTCTGTCATGGAAAGATAGACATGATCATACGAAACAACATTTTAAGACCCAATTTCCTCTTTTACTACTTAACAAATTGACGTCACTGTGACGTCACATCCGGTCACGTGGCATCCGGGTCACAGGTCACATCCGGGTCAAAAGGCCAAAGTTCACTTCCGGTCACGTGACGGCCCAGCGCAGGACAGGACATGTTGGGTTCATTCTGGCCCAGTGGGCAATGTTATTCCCAATGGGCATCATACTACAATTAATCACTTCCGGGTCAGTACATTGTTTAGAAATTTGAGAGCAGATCTTTATGGATTTTATGAGCTGCGATTTTTCAGCATTTCTGATACATCTGATATTTCAACTTGCAGATGAGTCTTGAAACTGTACTTCCTGGTGTTGATTTGGGCCACTTTGGGAAAAGCATGGCAGATGGAGACATGATCAGTGAAGGGTGAGAAGGCTCCTTGTTTACAAATTGAATGACATTCTGTAGCACCAATCAGCTGTCAGTGGCGGGAATTTGAAATTTCCATGGTCAGCATCTGTCTAGACTTCCACTGGTAATGTCCCACATGGTAAATATTGACATGCCAGATGGATTTATGCGTTGTGAATTTTCTGGATTTTTGCCGATTTTTAACGCTAATACATAACAAGTAACAAAATTAATAGTAGGCTGGTGCCAATGGGAAACCCACTCATGGACATTTGCGGTATAGGGTGTGGCCCCTTGTTTTTTCTGTCCCGAGCTGTAGAACACGATGGGAGGGGTCTCGAGGTCATGCGTTGAATTTTTTTGAAACGTTACTGTGCGCATGCGCACTGGGCAAGTAGCGCTGGGGTGGACGTTTTGGGGTCTAGGTGGACACATAGTGGTCCGATTGGATCGTGTGAGGTGTGAAGCACTCGTGGGGAAGCGTCCAACTGGATGGGTGTGGGGCGGAACTGACGTCATTTTGCGCATGCGCGGACAAGGAATTG
Organism: Hanleya hanleyi; assembly: GCA_036873755.1. Lineage (NCBI taxonomy): Eukaryota > Metazoa > Mollusca > Polyplacophora > Lepidopleurida > Hanleyidae > Hanleya > Hanleya hanleyi. The sequence continues at coordinate 39,475 of JAVTVY010026870.1, read as the reverse complement.
TGGGAAAAGGGCATTGGAAGGGACGTTTTGGGGTCGAGGTGGACCATTCGTGGTCCGAATGTGTCGTGGGAGGTATTGTGAAGCCCTCGTGGGGGACCATCAGCCTGGAATAGTGTGTCGTCCGTTTTCATCATTCTGCGCATGCGCAGTCTGGCCGTAGTATAGAAAGCAGGCATTTGGGGGGTTCGTGGAGGTCTGTTGAGTGATTCAGGGACCATCCGTGGTCCAAATGGACAGTGGGGTGTCATCTTGAAGCTCTCGTGGTGTAGACCACGACTTGGGGGATTTCCATGTCATCTGTGACGTCATTGGTGACGTTATCAGTACGAGTAGTATTGTGGGGTACGTGGGGGGGGGGTGTTTGAGCGATTGAAGGACCATTCTTGGTCAGAATGCGTCGTGTGAGGTGTCAAAGTGAACCTTTCGTGGTATAGACCACGACTTGAGGGATGTCCACGTCAACTGTGACGTCATTGGTAGGAGTAGTAGCCAAAGTGAGCATTTTGGGGGTGTGAAGGAAGGTATTTGGTGTAGAGATGGACCAAGTTTGGTCCAAATGGCCCGGTTGGGGTATTCTAGTGAAGCTTTCGTGGGGTAGAGTCAATTTGGGGTGTTTTTATTGGAAGTCGCGCCAATCTGCGCATGCGCAGTTGGAGTGTGGTAAGTAAAGTGGTTATTTCGGGGGTGCGTGTGGGTGTGTTTGGGCGATTGAGGCACCATTCTTGGTCCGAATGCGTCGTGTGAGGTGTCACAGTGAAGCCATCGTGGTGTAGACCACGAATTGAGGGATGCCCACGTCATCTGTTACGCCATTGGTGACGTCATCAGTAGGAGTAGTAGCCAAAGTGGACATTTTGGGGTGTGAATGAAAGGTGTTTGGGGTAGAGATGGACCATCCGTGATCCAAATGGACCGTATGAGGCCTTATTTTGAAGTTCTCTTGAGGTAGCGTCGGATTGGACTGGTGTCGAGTCCGGTTTCATCATTCTGCGCATTTAGAATGGACCGTGTCGGGTGTCATATTGTAGCTCTCTGCATGTAGACGACGATGGGTATGGTTTTTGTTGGAAGTCGCGCCAATCTGCGCATGCGCAGTTGGGGTGTAGTAAGTAAAGTGGCCATTCTTGAGGTGCGCAGGGTATATTTGACAGATTGAGGTTCAATATCTCATCCAGAGATGGAGTGTATGGTGTCGTGTTGAAGCTCTAGTGGTGTAGACCACGACTTGAGGGGTTTCCATGTCATCTGTGACGTCACCTTCTTAGAGGAAGGTATGGCAACCCCAGCTCCGACACGCGTTGTTTGCTGCTACAGCCAGTGGCAATCCGCCTACGAAACTACAAGATTACAGAATGTAAGCTTCGTCCCAGGGATTCCTCACGATATCGATCAAGCGTATTTCTTCGATTCCGCTCAGGTCAATATAATCGTGCTCGCTGACCTGATGAGTGCGGCCAAGGACAATTCGAAAATCTATTCACCAAATGATCCCATCATCGGAATCTGTCCGTCATCTATTTTTTTTTTTTTTTTTTTTTTTTTTTTTGAAAAAGACGATTAAAAACCCTTCATATAATTACTTCAGAAGCACAAGAAGGTAAATGCAGTATACAAGCGCTTTTATCTACCCCTATTTTCAAACAATCACAGTTAGCTCTGGTTCATGGACACACGTAACCGTCAAGTAAATTAAAGCAAGAAAAATACTACCTACAGGAAGTATTTACGACTAAATGGCAAACCCCAAGTTCAACGGTAGTGAGATTTTTTCGTAATTTCGGCCTATTTACTATGATTAAGCACATGAAAAAGGGTGAACTGTACCCTTATAATATCTTCCTATAAAATTTTGCACATCAGCGAGTGGGAGAGATGATATTGAGTATAATCTGGAGAGAAAACAACCACATGGACTTTTTTTCGTTATTAGGAGGCTTGAAATTCTGGAAGATAAGCGAGCGGCCACTGCAGAAGGATGTCATATTCACGTTTGAAGATGGTCTCACCAAAACAGGTAGGCAGTTATACATGTACTTTTCTTTCTTTTTTTTTTTTTTTTTTTTTTTTTCTTTTTTTTTTATCGTCAGCTGCAGAGACGGATAGTTCGATAACAATGTTCAGAAATTATTTCGCTTCCACTCAAACTAACTCCCCATATGCCATTATGATGAAATTATTCACCTTAAGATTAGGTACATGGATGACCAGGCAGTTTGGCAATATTGTTCAGAAGTTTTTTTTTTTTTTTTTTTTTTTTTTTTTTAATTGTGCTGCTTCATCATATATACAAATTGTGCTTTATCCTATATACATATTTAATCTGTATCTTTCACCCACATGTAATAGCCATGATGTATATCCTATACACACCTGCGTTCCCTCTTGTGGTTATGTAATTAATTGCGATTTACTGGTATTGTTTGAAAATCCTGGATTTCTCCCGCTGTATTACTGTGTTTGATAAATTTCGAAAAAATTTGAAAAAAGTGTCCATTTCTTTTTAAACTGTTCACCTGTCCCAGCGATTGCTGCCGCATATTTTTCAATGCAGTAGTTTTGGTAGAAGTTGTTCTGCAGGGCTTTCCAACTCAATTTTGACGTACCGGTTCTGAATTTTGAAGAGTATATGTATTTTTTTGTTAGTAACAGCAGTGTATTAATGCTACATTGTATATAGTCATAGCCCAGGATTTTCTTGTCTGCCCCTATCTCACCCCTCATTCCGATTTCTGATTTCAGCCATACTTCAAGACGGTCCCACAGTATTTTTACACATCTACAGTGAATAAATAAATGTTCTAAAGTTTCTATTTCCTGATTACAGTGGTCACATAGGTTAGTGTTAGACAAACCAATTTGGTACAAGAATGACTTTGTTGGTAAAATTCTATGTAAAATTTTGAACTGGATGTCTTTAAGACTGGTATTTTTTGTACAATGGTGCAAAGTTTTAAATACCTTTTCCCACTGTATATTTCCTGATATATTCAACGCCTGCTCCCATTTTTCAAACGATATAATTGGTACATTCGATTGATAATTCAACAGGTTACATGTCGGGGATAGTTCCTTTAATTTTATGTTACATTCTCGTTAGCAAAGGTGTCAGAAAGTCGTTAGCCAAGGGGTGAAAAGTTAATCCTCTTAGGGGACCACCCGCTGGGCATCATGCAGAGCTCTCCAATCAAGTCAGCCTTATACACAAAAATGCAAATTATTGCTTCCAAATTAATAATACAAAGATGCCTTGTCCTGGTTAACAATAATTTCTTATTGGCGAAATCTCAGTATTTCGCCGAGAGGACTGACGAAGGAAAACACACTCGAAAAGGAAGCACTTCTAAGACTTTGTTTTATTTATTTTTTTATATTTTTTTTTGCATGAACCCTCAGACGAAGTCTTAAAAGTCTAGATTTCTTGACAGCATTTTTCGTATGGGAAAGGCAAGACATGATTGACTCCATGTACATTCGAATACGTATATTTTTTGTCCAGGCGCGTCCATTCGCGTCTAGGCGCAATTAAATTCATTGTCATAGAAATGGCTTCAAATTTCCTCGAGCAGTTTCATTAATATTACGCATTCAGGTCGAATTGATTATTTAGAATCTGGAGTCTGTATGAACGATAATTGCACGACACTTATAAAATTTATCTGCCACTGTCCGTATTTTATCTGCTTGCATAATATGTTATCACTTATCATTACACTGAATAATTCCGACTTCGCGAAAATAACGAAGACCGATCTGCATTATCCCCAGATTCACAGAGAGATATGTTTGTTTCTTCCCATTACCAATGATCAACTTTATATTATATCTGAAAACATAATTTTATATGCTTTAATTTGGAAAGAAATCTTTCGCGACTTCACGAAAAATGCTTTCTCCAAGGTCCGCGTGATTGCCGAACCAACAACGTACAACTGCAACGAACTTTCCGGTCTTCAATTTCACATTCCGGTTTCGAGTGGGGAAAAGGAGGTATTATGAATGGATTTCTTCCGATAAAGGTCTGTATTTTATTTGCATTCCACAATATGGTCCGTCCGTCATGAAGGCGACTGTAAAATTGTCCATTTATAAGTTTGGGCGATATTAGGAAAGAAAATGCTATTAAAAATTGTTGAATATTTTATTTATTTTTCTTTTTTCAGACAATTATATTCATCTGTGCTATCGGTAGAGTTATCTGGTCCTCTTCAGGTTTGTCCGATCTATCCCATTAGACATTTTTTTAGTATTATGTAAATATTTAGGAATACTGCTGAACTAAGTTCATGTTTTTGTTTTATTTCAGATACTCCCGAGTGACTTGTTCTTCATGTTGCCTTTGTCCAGTTTGTTGGTTAAATAGAGTTTTGTTATTGTTTAAATCTTTTTTTGTTGTTGAAGTCTTTGAAATATTAGTTTTCTTGGTATGAAAGTTAAAATAACAAACTCCAGTTTACAATTTCTCCCGAAATTATGTTACTGCATGGCATAGCGAAAGTTGCGTTCCTTAGCTTTTTCACACGTTTATAATTTCTGGAATTGTTTGACTAACTGCATGCATTCATCTAACTACTGCCTGCTAACACTTAAGGTAAGTAATAATCATTGTGGGTGGTCATGCAGCGACAGATAACAGAGGAAGACAGCAAGTCCACAACGCCAAGTTGTTATAATTGTATTATTCCTTTTAATCTGAATTGCATCAGCCCATGGAGCCGCGACTAGGTAAGTTTATGGAGATTGGCCTCCGTCAACCAACAGAATCTGGGCTCCATCAACATACCAGTAGGACATCACGACACTGATCCCGGAAACTCGACAGCCAAATGAGTAAATCAGGGAAGGTATACAGGCCTACAACTATGATCATGATAAAAAGACCTGGCCCAATTATTTCTCTCCGAGACATGAAGCTTCCGTCATATTCCAAGGTAGGCCGCCACGAGAGGTCTCCTTTATTTGTCAGTGAAACAAATACGCCCAGAATAAAACAATTCAAAAATGACCAACACATCAACCCATTTCTTTAGAAAATATTTGATGCTAAATGATACACTGCACGGCCCGATTGATTCAAGTGGAGACTTCACCGTGCATACGGCGCCAGTCATACGCCACCCTGTGGGGGCTGCTTTAAAAATAATACGCTTTGAAAGAAACAGTCCAAACACCAACACAACGTATTTTTTTTTACAAAAGATAGATATTTTACAAAAGATAGATATTTGATTTTGACCAAAGTATTGAAACCGACACTTCCTCCTTTCCCGCAAGTATAGCATTCCCTAAGACATTTAGGCTTATGGCCCGAATAATTCACGTGGAGACTTCACCATGCATGCGGCGCCCGCCACAGGCCGCCCTGTGAGGGTTCAAACGAAAAAAGGATTATGAATAAAACAGTTCAAACACCAACGCATCAACACATATTCTTTAAAAAAGAGAGATATTTGATATAGACCGGCCACTGTTACGTGTATAGTTTTCCTTTTAAATCCTGGCGAAACATTCCCTTAAAAAAAATGGTGTCGATTCGCCGGGAATTTTCATATTCTTCAAAGTCGCTTCCTTGAACTATAGAATCCAACTATATATTTCTCATCTCGTTACATATGTGCCGTGTGTTCACAGCTTTATGCGTATCTGTTACTGATAGATTCGGGTTTGTTAATTATGATACACATCGAGTCGGGCCGCCTTCTGTGAGACACGACAGGCGTTCTCACCTTGGTTAATCGCTCCCATTCAAAACGAAATTTCAAAGAAATGCCGAACCCGAATCCTCTATTCAGAAGATCGGATAGATATTGGCAGAGTTTTGCAGTATTCAAACGGATACGTTACTACGGGATTTATTGATAACCGTAAAATAGAATCTAATTAAAATCAATCATTTAAACTCTAACCAAAGAAGTATGTTTCAGTTGAATGTGTAGTGCTAATAAATTTCCACCCAGATGAAGCTATACAAATCGAGCCAGTTAATAGATTCGGGTTTGCAACTTACAGTATACACATCGAGTCGGGCCACCCGCGGTGAGACACGATAGGCCTTCTCGCCTTGGTTAATCGCTCCCAGTCATAGAGAAATTTCAAGAAATGCCGAACCCGAATCCTCAATTCAGAAAATCGGATAGATATTGGCAGAGTTTTGCAGCATTCAAACGGATACGTTACTGCGGGATTTACTGACAACCGTAAAATAGAATCTAATTAAAATCAACCCATTTAAACCCTAACCAAAAAAGTATATTTCAGTTGAATGTGTGGTGATAATAAATTTATTTCCACCCAGATGAAGCTACAAAATCGAGCCAGTTATAATAGATTCGGGGTTGCACATTACAGTACACATCGAGTCGGGCCACCCGCGGTGAGACACGATAGGCCTTCTCGCCTTGGTTAATCGCTCCCATTCATGCAGAAATTTCAAAGAAATGCCGAACCCGAATCCTCAATTCAGGATTTTGAATCGGGCATCTCTTCAGGTTTATAAATCACTAAACAGAACATGGACGTAAAACCTCCATGAACAGAATGAAAATCGGATAGATATTGGCAGAGTTTTGCGGCATTCCAACGGATACGATACTAGGGACGAATACATCCGAAAAGACTGGAGAATATGACGGACATTATACCAATCCATTAAAATGATGCGAAGATTCCCCGATAATTATCGACGATACCTCCAAGTATTTGGAAACGTCCCCCGTTTTCATCTGGTGAGAAGTTTAATTAGGTTTGAAAACCCAGGTATTGGAGTTGGTAGATTTTCACAGTTTTAGCTGACGGCAATTCTCTGGAAAATTGCAACGATATACTTGGCTTCTATTATTTATTCAAGGAACAAACAAAATGATCATTATTACTCAAGCATTTATGCTCGACAGTTAGCCGACAAGTATTTAAGCAATGAAACAAATTGTTCCTTCCTTGATTGAGGTCGGCGTCTGTGACGGGCTATTGGGCTATTTGTTTTTCATTCCATTTAGCTTTTTCAGGAGCATATAAGTATATGGATCACCATCGTTCAGAAACACTGCACACGTTACAGCTTTTCCATTTTCCATGTTTTATAGGCGTATAATCACGTACATGCATGCGCACGACGATACGGGATTTATCGATAAACGTAAAATAGAATCAACTTGAAATCGGCTCATTTAAGCTCTAACTAAAGAAGTATGTTTCAGTTCTTTGTCTAGTGCTAATAACTTTCTTCCAAACTATAGGAAGCTACAAAATCGGGCCAGTTAATAGATTCGGGTTTGTTAATTACAGTACACATCGAGACGGACCACCCGCCGTGAGACACGGCAGGCGTTCGCACCTTGGTTAATGGTTCCCATTCATAGAGAAATTTCAAAGAAATGCCGAACCCGAATCCTCTATTCAGGATTCGGGTTTCGTGCGACATAATATTAAAGGCGCTGCCCCCGACATGTGCCCTGCGGGACACCCTGGTCTTAATCAAAATGATCAGACATAGTTGTACCTAAACGAATTTGGAATTGTCTATCATTCAAAAAGTTGGAAATAAAAACGGGTTAACAACCTTTTAATCCCATCTTTTGAAGATCTTTAAGAATCCCGTATTTCCATGTAGTATCGTAGGCTTTTTCTAAATCAAAAAAGATAGAAACCACATGTTCGTTCTTGGCGAAAGCATTCTTAACAAACGAATCTAATCTGATTAAATGATCAATGGTATTTCTATTTTTTCGGAAACCAGCTTGAATATCAGTAAGTTTCTTTTCAGTTGCTAGGTACCAAACAAGGCGATCCTTTATCATGCGTTCCATTGTTTTGCAAACACAGCTAGTCAATGAAATCGGACGATAATTACCAGGGTCTGTATGGTCACGACCAGGTTTTGGTACTGGTATAACTATGGCATTGTGCCATGACGGAGGGAATTCCTCTCTATACCAAAGTCTATCGAATATGCGTAATAGGATTTCTAGAGATGATTCCGGTATATTTTTCAAAAGCTGATGATGAATGTTATCAGGGCCTGCAGCAGAATCATGAGCTTTCGTGAGAGAAGCATAAAGTTCTTCTATTGTAAACGAAGCGTTATAGCCTTCATGGTTACCGGAGGTGAATTTAATTTCTTTTTTCTCTTCTCTTTTCTGCAAACTTTGAAATTTAGGTACATAATTTTCTGATGAAGAGTTTTTGGCAGTTGTTTCTCCTAATTTATTTGCAATTTCCACTCTGTCAGTAATCACTTGATTGATTTCCATCGTTGAGATGGTGAACGCTGGACTTGGAGCTTTTACCTTTTATTCTTTGGATCATATTCCAAACTTTTGTTATTGGAGTACGAGTATTTATCTTAGAAACATAATTTCTCCAAGAATCACGTTTATTCTGTTTCATGGTTCTACGAGCTTTAGCTCTTGTAACTCTGAGATCTTTCATATTTTCAGGATTAGGATGTCGGCGGAAATATCGTTCAGCCTTCTTCCTACATTTTCTTGCTTCTTTACAGTCATCATTAAACCAAGGTTTCTTGATATGTGCAACTCCTGACGATGTGGGAATGGTTTGGTTGGCAATTAGCTGTATAGGATCTGAAACATCAGCGAAGGAGACTGATTGCAGTTTTTGTGAACAAAGCTTTACAAACTCGGGCCAGTTTGCTTTTTTGAAATTAAACCTTGTGAAATGAGGGTCATCAGCTGAATGAACAGATGTTAGGACAGTGGGAAAGTGATCACTTCCACAAAGGTCATCATGAACAGACCAAGAAAATTCTACAAGAATAGGAAGGTCGCAAAGTGAGATATCCAATGCTGAATAGGTTCCATCAGCCGAGGACAAATGTGTATACGAACCATTATTAAAAATACACAACGAATTATTTGATATAAAATTTTCGAGAATTTTAGCTTTACAATTGTCTTCATTATCCCAGAGGATGTTACGACCGTTAAAATCACCCATCAATAAACCAGGTTTCGGGAGCTGATCGTAAAGATCTTTAAGTTCATTTAGCCGGAGACTACCAGAAGAAGGTATGTACACCGTGCATAATGTGAAAACAGAATTCAAGGTAATACGAACTGCTACAGCTTGTAAATCTGTCACTAAATCAACAGGACTGTGTAAAACACCCATTTTAGCCAATATTGAGGAACCACCAGTAGCTTTTGGTGTGATTAGCCATTACGTACGTTTTATTTTGGGTAATCCTTTTTGACCTTTCTTATTATTTCTCATTTGTTCTCTCTTGTCTTTTTTATTTTCCTTCTTATAAACTTCTTTCTCTCTCTCTTGTCCCAACAAGTCCTTCGACCTTTGGTTGAAGGAAGTCTCGCCCTTTAGCGGCCGATCACTACACTCCTGATACTCCTCATCAGAAAGAAGATTGAGTGTATCGCTGGTAGGAGTTGGAGTAGCATCGACCACCTTAGGCCCCCCGCCGGACTCGATATCCATGGAATTCTCTTCATTCTTCTTTTTCTGGTTCGAGGAAGCTTTATTATTACCAGACTGTTGACTACTTTCTTTTTCTGCGAACTCCTCCATTACTTCCTCGTTTGGTGTAAAGTTGACATATACACCGGAGTGAATAGGATTAGTGAAGAAATCTACAGACTGCACAAGTGCATTCTGACCCGAAACACTACCAGTATCCGGTAAGTTGTCACCCTTGAATTCAACTTCCGGAGTTAACGTAGTATTAACACTTTCAGTTTGATCAGAAATCGACTTCTGATCACCCGACTTCTGCTTACCTGCCTTGACTTCTTCTACATCATCGCAAACCTCACTCTCACTGACATCTTCATCATTGCAAACCTCACTATCACCGTCATCTTCCGAACCACAACCTACCTCCATCTCGTCACCGAGAGCCTCGTAGTGGTTCGAGGTTTTCTCTTTGCTCCCAGCGGCAACTATCTCCTGATTACAAGCGTCTAGTCCGTCATTCATAATCCAGCCGTCGTCCATTAGAGAATATCCGCGTCCATAATCCAAAGACCTATTCCATATTCCATATAACAGTATTAGCACCAAATTCAAAAAGACAATCATAGTATACATAAACATAAGCTTGTTTTCCTGCAAGAGAGAAGCGGTCAACAGTTTTCAATGATGCCGGCAAGACATCATGATGTTCCAAAAATATCAAATCCGTATCACTGATCAGTATTCTTAATCCATAATATTCGTTGTAAAGTCGTCATCTAAAGAATGATGTATCTCAGTCACACTTTGATTGTGACTGTTCATATGAGTACCATGAGGATCTTGAAGTACATGGGTTCATACGGCCCCTAGCCCCGGGTTAAGCGGAATTAGACACAAGTTGCGAAACGTAGCGCCATAGATCTTGCACGCTACGTTCGTATTTTGCTATCAGCATGCGATATGTATCGCCAAATTTGAGAAACTTTGAGTGGAGGCGCTTGGTGGAATAGCCCTGTTTTATAAGTTTCTGCAACAATGTTTTGTGACGTTGGTTAAAATCATCACATTTAACACAGGATCTAGCAAATGCTACTAAGCGAGATATGTATACGCCATATGCAGGTCCCACTGGAATATTACTATCCAAAAAGGGATAATTTACGATGTCGAAATTGTAAGCATCTCTTTTGTCATAAAGTCGACGAGAGAGAATGCCCGCTTCATTTTTATAGAGATAGAGATCTAAATAAGATGTGCCTGTAGGGCTATCTGTAGTTTCCTTCAAATCCAGTGAAGGTGGATATATATCCTTCACTGCGTCATTTATATAGCGATTATCCACAGCGAGAAGATCGTCTATATAGCGTTTGGTGAATGAGAAGGAACGGGCTTTGAATGGATCGGTTTTTGAAAGCGCCTGCATATAGTCATATTCATAAGAGAACAGATACAGGTCAGCCAACAGGGGTGCACAATTAGTACCCATTGGAATACCTATATGCTGCTGATATATTGTGTTGCCAAATTTCACATAGATATTTTTAATGAGAAATTCAAGCAACTCTATAAACAAAGAAACGTCCCATGAATGATATCTCTTGTATGTAGTCGAGCTAAAGAATGCTTTATGGCTTCCGACATTAATATATCTACGATCAGTTTTCTTGAACATAGATACTATCAATGAACTTAAACGGTCAATAAGGTCCTGATGAGGGATTGTAGTAGAGTCGAGAAATCCCATGTGGATACATGTCGTTACGGTATGTGACCTTTAGCATCAAGTTCTTCCGTAAGACATTTTGAGTTTTTCAATATCCACATACATTCCACGCCAGAGTTCTTAGAAATAGTGGCGCAATACCTTCCCCAAAATGCTTTTACCTCCTGAAGGGCCCTCGTCAATAGGGTTGAAAGAAGCTTGGTGGTGCAGCTTCTAGAACCAGCTATGAATCTAGCTTTGTATGGTGATTTATGCATTTTGGGAGTCCAGTATTTTTTTGGTATGTCGCTATGATTGATTGAAAGACAAATACCTCTTTCCCCGAGAAATTTTTTGTGATTGTTAAATAAATCTTCCAGAGTAAATGCAGTTTGGGAGTAAGTAGATGTATTTGATGAAGATAGGTCTACACTCAATTCTTTAACCAGCACCTGGTAATAGTAATATTTACATATGAATATTATATTATTCGGAGCTTTGTCTGCTGGGACTATGACGAATTTACTCTGGAGATTTGCTAGAACTTCTTGCGAATTGAGGTTTCTCAGTACTTGTTTTGCTTGGGAAGAGTACTTCTGTCAATATGGCGGATTGTTTCAACGACCTTGCTCTTGGTGAGGTCCAGCCAATCAGCGAGTACTGTAGGTTCAACTTTTTCTCGCTTAGACCGATCAATAACGTACTGTTCTAATGCAGACAGGACTATCTTCTGGTCGGCCTTCAGATTTATTCTTCTTGGCTCGATATTTAGGTCCTTTCATCAGGAGTAATTTCAGATCCTTATCACTCACCACATCAAGGTCACCAGTCACAATATGTTTGCATGGTGTATAGATAAAGTTCGACAATTCACAATCACAACTATAGCCTCCTGACGTGTATAAGTTCCAGTCAAACTCCTTGACAGCATTGGAGTAATTGAATATTTTGGTGGCTATAGATTTAGTATAATTATATGAAATGCAAGGAGGTTCTGTGAACTTGATATAGTTTGGTTCTGGATCATTCAGGATTTGAGGTAAATTAATGATGTCCAGTCCTTTATCTAAGTAGTTGAGTTTCAAGAAAAGCCGATCTTGAGATGTTTCGATAATGTTCACTGGACGATATAACCGAAAATACGCTATATCTTGACATACTTTACTGATTTTTGATGGTATTGTATTTCCTGAAGACGCAGATTGTTGTATATCTCTGGCTATTTGATTTAAAGCTCTCAGAGGTAACGCATACAGAACTGTACGTAAGCTATGTATACTATTGGGTGCGTTAGTTAAACCCACTAAGTAATTTAAAGTGATATGATCGTGAATCATCGAACTATTAAACTTTCGCCAACCATGGCTGCGTTGTCTCCGTTGATGGGGTTTAAATAGTTGGGTAATGTTGGATATATTTGAACGGCGGTTTGTAGCATTGCCGAAACCACTGACATTATCATTTAAACCAAACGGAAACACTGACCCAAGTTCTAGCATCCAGAATAATTCCCGCTGTCGGATTTTTCTCTCAAATCCAAAGGGGGATCCTTAGTAGATGGATAGTCGACGTCTATGATCTGAATACTAAAGTTATCCCAGCCATGGTCGGGTCCAGAAAAATGTCTACCTATAAGCAATTGCTTTTTCCTAACGGATTTTCTGTGATCGTTCACCGTAAGATGGAGTCTTTGGGTGGTCTTGCCAACATACTGTTGACCACACTTCTTACAGGAAACTAAATAAATACAGTTTGTAGTAGAACAACTAAGATCAACATACGAGTTGATAGATTATGAGTTACCAGTTAACGCGGAACTAAATGAAGCTGACGTATTAAGGAGTGGACACGTGATGACGTTTGATAGGTTTGCCATCAGGGCCTACAGTCTTCCACAGGTCTACAGCGCTAAGTCCTCTTCGGACTTCTGTGGGCGGAGCAGAGCGAGGACCAGAGGAACCACCCTTTCTGCCGTTAGCTACGGTATCTCCAGAAACCTGTTTAGCTTTTGGACAGGTTTTGTTAAGATGTCCTGCCTGATGACAAATCAGGCATTTATTTTTCAAAGGACACTTCGAGTTCATTATAACATGTTTTTACTTGACCGTTATACCATACGGGAAGTCTCATACCTCCAATCAAAATAGAAGAAGGAAGATCACGTTTGAATTTCGTCATCCAAATTCTTCGAACTCCCGTTTCAAACTGTCTATCAAACGAGTAGAACTCCTTTTTGTAAAGAAAGAACATCCACATAAAACTCAAAAGCACTTTTGATCTCAGAATCTGGGAAATCACATGGTCCTTTCATTTTTACCAGCAATTTCACTGGATCAATTTCCTCAAAATAGCCACGTTGATCTCCAACGCGAATACCTTCCAGCACTAGGCGAGCTTTGGTATTCTCATTTGCTACTGTGAGGTTCCACAAGGTATTTGATACCTGTACTGGACCTTTAAGAATTTTCGGTCCTGATTCAACAGTGTCTTTTAATGTGTGATATATATCAGCCGTATCTGCTCTCTCTAGACCGTGAAGTTTTAGGCTCAGTGACATATTAAACTTGCTAAATGCCATAGTGAAAAAAAAAAAAAAAATTCAAAGTCCACAAGGGAATTTTAATACAAACTACAAATAGTGACACACACAAACCTCAGTAGTGTGCCTCCCCACAGAGTAAACATCGCCTACCCCCTGAAGGAGCCCCACTCTAAAGGTGAAGGTGAAATTACAAGCGTCTAGTCCGTCATTCATAATCCAGCCGTCGTCCATTAGAGAATATCCGCGTCCATAATCCAAAGACCTATTCCATTTTCCATATAACAGTATTAGCACCAAACTCAAAAAGACAATCATAGTATACAAAAACATAGGCTTGTTTCCTGCAAGAGAGAAGCGGTCAACAGTTTTCAATGATGCTGGCAAGACATCATGATGTTCCAAAAATATCAAATCCGTATCGCTGATCAGTATTCTTAATCCATAATATTCGTTGTAAAGTCGTCATCTAAAGAATGATGTATCTCAGTCACGCTTTGATTGTGACTATTCATATGAGTACCATGAGGATCTTGAAGTACATGGGTTCATACGGCCCTTAGCCCCGGGTTAAGCGGAATTAGACACAAGTTACGAAACGTAACGCCATAGATCTTGCACGCTACGCTCGTATTTTGCTATCAGCATGCGATATGTATCGCCAAATTTGAGAAACTTTGAATGTAGGCGCATGATGGAATAGCCCTGTTTTTTAAGTTTCTGCGCCAATGTTTTGTGACGTTGATTAAAATCGTCACATTTAACACAGGATCTAGCAAATGCTACTAAGCGAGATATGTATACGCTATATGCAGGTCCCACTGGAATATTACTGTCCAGAAAGGGATAGTTTACGATGTCGAAATTGTAATCATCTCTTTTGTCATAAAGTCGACGACAGAGAATGCCCGCTTCATTTTTATAGAGATATAGATCTAAATATGATGTGCCTGTAGGGCTATCTGTAATTTCCTTCAAATCCAGTGAAGGTGGATATATATCCTTCACTGCGTCATTTATATAGCGATTATCCACAGCGAGAAGATCGTCTATATAGCGTTTGGTGAATGAGAAGGAACGGGCTTTGAATGGATCGGTTTTTGAAAGCGCCTGCATATAGTCATATTCATAAGAGAACAGATACAGGTCAGCCAACAGGGGTGCACAATTAGTACCCATTGGAATACCTATATGCTGCTGATATATTGTGTTGCCAAATTTCACATAGATATTTTTAATGAGAAATTCAAGCAACTCTATAAACAAAGAAACATCCCATGAATGATATCTCCTGTATGTAGTCGAGCTAAAGAATGCTTTATGGCTTCCGACATTAATATACCCACGATCAGTTTTCTTGAACACAGACACTATTAATGAACTTAGACGGTCAATAAGGTCCAGATGAGGGATTGTAGTACAGAGTCGAGAAATCCCATGTGGATACATGTCTGTACGGTATGTGACCTTTAGCATCAAGCTCTTCCGTAAGACATTTTGAGTTTTTCATTATCCACATACATTCAACGCCGGAGTTCTTAGAAATAGTGGCGCAATACCTTTCCCAAAATGCTTTTACCCCCTGAAGGGCCCTCGTCAATAGGGTTGAAAGAAGCTTGGTGGTGCAGCTTCTAGAACCAGCCATGAATCTAGCTTTGTATGGTGATTTATGCATCTTGGGAGTCCAGTATATTTTTGGTATGTCGTTATGATTGGTTGGAAGACAAATACCTCTTTCCCTGAGAAACTTTTTGTGATTGCCAAATAAATCTTCCAGAGTAAATGCAGTTTGGGAGTAAGTAGACGTATTTGATGAAGATATGTCTACACTCAATTCTTTAACCAGCACCTGGTAATAGTAATATTTACATATGAATATTATATTATTCGGAGCCCTGTCCGCTAGGACTATGACGAATTTACTCTGGAGATTTGCCAGAACTTCTTGCGAATTGAGGTTTCTCAGAACTTGTTCTGCTTGGGGAAGAGCACTTCTGTCAATATGGCGGATTGTTTCAACGACCTTGCTCTTGGTGAGGTCCAGCCAATCAGCGAGTACTGTAGGTTCAACTTTTTCTCGCTTAGACCAATCAATAACGTACTGTTCCAATGCAGACAGGACTATCTTCTAGTCGGCCTTCAGATTTATTCTTCTTGGCTCTCTATATTTAGGTCCTTTCATCAGGAGTAATTTCAGATCCTTATCACTCACCACATCAAGGTCACCAGTCACAATATGTTTGCATGATGTATAGATAAAGTTCGACGATTCACAATCACAACTATAGCCTCCTGACGTGTATAAGTTCCAGTCAAACTCCTGGACAGCATTGGAGTAATTGAATATTTTGGTGGCTATAGATTTAGTGTACTTATATGAAATGCAAGGAGGTTCTGTGAACTTAAAATAGTTTGGTACAGCGTTGCGTACCTCTGGATCATTCAGGATTCGAGGTAAATTAATGATGTCCAGTCCTTTATCTAAGTAGTTGAGTTTCAAGAAAAGCCGATCTTGAGAGGTTTCGATTATGTTCACTGGACGATACAACCGAAAATACGCTATATCTTGGCATACTTTAATGATTTTTGATGGTATTATATTTCCTGAAGACGCAGATTGTTGTATATCTCTGGCTATTTGATCTAAAGCTCTCAGAGGTAACGCATACAGAACTGTACGTAAGCTATTATACTATTGGGTGTGTTAGTTAAACCCACTAAGTAATTTAAAGTGATATGATCGTGAATCATCGAACTATTAAACTTTCGCCAACCATGGCTGCGATGTCTCCGTTGATGGGGTTTAAATAGTTGGGTAATGTTGGATATATTTGAACGGCGGTTTGTAGCATTGCCGAACCCACTGACATTATCATTTAAACCAAACGGAAACACTGACCCAAGTTCTAGCATCCAGAATAATTCCCGCTCTCGGATTTTTCTCTCAAATCCAAAAGGGGAATCCTTAGTAGATGGATAGACGACGTCTATGATCTGAATACTAAAGTTATCCCAGCCGTGGTCGGGTCCAGAAAAATGCCTACCTATAAGCAATTGCTTTTTCCTAACGGATTTTCTGTGACCGTTCACCCTAAGATGGAGTCTTTGGGTGGTCTTGCCAACATACTGTTGACCACACTTCTTACAGGAAACTAAATAAATACAGTTTGTAGTAGAACAACTAAGATCAACATACGAGTTAACAGAATATGAGTTACCAGTTAACGTGGAACTAAATGAAGCTGAAGTATTAAAGAGTGGACACGTGAGACATCCACGATGTCCACACTTAGTAATTTTGAAATTATTACATGTAGAATTCGGTGCTAAACAATCATCAAGCGCAATATTACAAGGTTTGATGTCATGGCCTTGCTCTGCTGTCAGAAATATATCTGTCATTTGGATTGAAAAAGGTCTTAGTCCATTTCGAACTATTAGAGACTCGGCCGAGAAACCTGCACTAAGGTTCCTCGGGTCTGTCTTCATATTTTTTCTTATAGTTGTGCTCATTACAATAATACAATTATACAAGCAATACAATAATACACTATCTCTGAACCTTGTCTCGGCCGAACAATAGCCCAGTTCTAAACCGGGCTCGTTGCTAGGTGATACCGAGGAACAAAAGAACAGAGAACAAAAGACTCGCTCAAACGTGTACTCTGAGGGCTAGCCTTCAGTATACACTAATATGTACATGTATTTAGCCTAGTTGATATACGCAGATATGTGTAAATCGATCTAAGCCAAACTGAACGAAAAACGAACCAACTATAAACTTTATCAAGCCAACCAGGAAATATATATACAGCAACAAAAATACAAAATATTTACAGACCGCGAACAAACAGAGGAGAGGGAGACAGAAAAAAACCCCACTGACCCTCTCGGTCGCGAAGACCGAGACGGTAGTAATGGCAGGTCTCTGCCTTCCCAAACCAGGCCAAACTGACCAAGTCAGAAAACCGCCCTGAACAGCAAAAACCGAGAAATAATTCTAAACTTTCACCACAGGTATTTGTCAAAAGTATTCACAAAATATATTACACAGAAATGAGCTAATATCAGCTGAAATACGCAGAAATAGACAAATTTCTCGGAGCGAAGTGAAAACACGTCCGACTCCCAATCTCTACATCCGGGCTCCCGAGAAGAGAGGGTTATAGCATTAGACTCAGGAGAACGAGGAATGCTTACCGACAAATTGGCAAGTGTTAATGGGATGACTCATCCCTACATTAGGGGTAACAAGAAAGCACCGCCAGAAATACCAAATAAGCCCCTGATAACTGAGCAAATCGATTTCTCACAATCCACGCTCACCGTACAACAGAAGCAACAGTTATGTACATTGTTAAACACAGAGATGTTTTTGCTACCAAACTTTCGGAACTAGGTACAGCGAAGGGCTATAAACACACTATCACATTAGTAGAGGGGGCATCGCCAATAAGGTCCAGACTTTATCGCTCCACGCCAGACGAACGTAAGGAAATTCGCAGACAGGTAAATGACATGGTAGATGCTGACATAGTAGAACCAAGCCAATCTAGTTTTAGTAGTCCCATTGTCTTAGTAACAAAGCCAAACAATGAGAAACGCTTTTGTCTTGACTACAGACTTCTTAATAGGTATACTAAGACAGAGTTATACCCCCTGCCCTTAATTGCGAATGCATTGGACTCACTGGGAGAGAGTCAGGCCACATATTTTTCGGCATTAGATTTACAGAGTGGCTATTGGCAACTTCCGCTAGATCAGAGTAGTAGGGAGAAGACAGCTTTCCTTACCACAGACGGATTGTACGAATTCACAAAAATGCCTATGGGTTTGAAAAATGCGGCAAGCTCGTTTCAAAAGATGATGAATTCTGTTTTGCGTGGCCTCACGTGGACGTCCTATATTGTTTACCTTGATGACATCATTTGTTTCTCTAGAACCTTTGAAGATCACATGAAACATCTCCAACAAATTTTTGACAGGCTGCGAAAGGTCGATCTAAAGTGAAAACCCTCCAAATGTCGGTTTGCACAGAAACAGGTCAAATATCTGGGTCACCTCGTGTCCGCACAGGGATTGGAAGTTGATTTAGCCAAGGTAAAAGTTGTGAAAGAGTTTCCACAACCAAAAACCGTCAGAGACATCAGATCCTTTGTCGGCATGGCCAATTATTACCGTAAATTCATCAAAGGGTTCTCACAGATAATTTCCCCACTGACAAACCTGACTAAGAAAGACTCCCGGTTCAAATGGAGTACTGAGTGCCAGGAAGCATTCGACAAAATTAAAGTAGCATTAACTACGGCACCAATCTTGGCCTTCCCTGACTTTAGCCCAGAAGCTGAGTTCCTTGTATACACAGACGCTAGTTTAACAGCAGTAGAAGCAGTGTTAGCTCAAATTCAAAATGGCGTCGAAAGGGTCATTGCATATACGGGTAGGTCATTGTTGCCAGCTGAGCGAAATTATGGGGTGATGGAACGCGAGAGCTTGGCTTGTTTCTATGCAAGCAATGTATTTCAGTGCTACCTGCGCCCACGCCATTTCACTATTTATACTGATCACCAACCGTTGGTATGGATATTCAAACAGAAACCAACCTCTAATCGTATTGCCAAATGGACCTTTGTCTTGAATCAGTACGATTACGAAGTACAGTACCTCCCTGGCCGAGCGAACGCTGTGGCTGATTCGCTAAGCCGTCGAGAATACAAAGAGCCAGTACTCAGTCAAGATATTGAACCGAACGTTAATCCGTATATTGACGCAATTCAGACACATAGAAAAACGTTTAAAATACACCCAGCAAAAGAGCCAACAAATGAATCGAGCCCTCCCCAGGAAGAAATTCCAACACATTTAACTCTAGATAGGATTAAGCAAGAACAGGTATTATACCCTTCGCTAAGCCCTCTGATTGAATATTTAGAGGCAGGCCAAATCCCTGATAATGATAGAGAAACGAGAAGAATCATGTGCCAAGCAGATCATTATGAATACACAGACGGTGTCTTGTATCACTTTTGGTACAGAAATAAAAGAGGTCCTGCTGATGAGAGACTGCGTAGACAGATATTAATTCCAAAGAATTTGGTCAGCGAAGTGCTAAAAGCCTATCATGATCACATAATGACGGGTCACCGAGGCATAGCCGCCACGACCTTATCCGTACATTGGTCGTACTACTGGACTAATATGCACAAAGACATATCTAACTGGGTCAAGTCGTGTAAACAGTGTGCAAAGTTCAGGCCTCTCAGAAAAGATGATAGGGCTCCCCTCCTACCCCTGCCCACAGGAAGTCCTTTCCAGAGGCTACAGATCGATATTCTAGGGCCATTTAAAGCAACAGAAAGAGGAAATAAATACGTCTTGGTATGCATTGACACTTTCTCAAAGTGGGCCGAATATATACCTTTAGGGAATATAACAGCGGTCACGACTGCAAAGGCGCTATTCGATCAAATATACTGTCGTTTCGGTAGCCCAATGGTCTTACAGAGTGACAGAGGTACAAATTTCATGAGTGCAGTAGTAAGCCAACTGTGTAAGATTTGTGGGAGTCACCAGGTAGCCAGTCCCGCGTACGCACCGTCTACTCAAGGGCAGGTTGAGCGTCAAAATGCTATCCTGATCTCAATCATCAAAAAATACACAAATGAACTCCAAACAAATTGAGACGAGCATCTAGCGGCAGCGCGTTTTGCCCATGCAATCTCTTTGAATGAAGCAACAGGGTTCAGCCCGTATTTATTAGTATATGGACGAGATCCACGACTGCCCTTTGACTTAGCAGTGTTAGATCAGCAGAGACAGGAGAGAACATTGACCCTGCACCTGCAAGAATTGTTATCTAGAATACCTACATTAGAAAACGCAGCAGCGACTAATCTTGAACAGAGTAAGCAACGCATGAAAGCTCAGTACGACAAACGGTGTAAGGAACCTGAAATAGCCGTAGGAGACCTTTGCTGGTTGTATATTCCGAAAGTTCCCAAGGGACTTTCTAAGAAATTAGTTTCTCCCTGGGCAGGCCCTTTTCGTGCCGTAGAAAAAGTAGGGTTGCTAAATTTCAGAATCAGAAACCCTGAGAACAATCAAGTCCTTAAAAACGCTGTGCATGTCAATAGATTGATGAAGTGTGTGAACCGAGAAGTACGTCCCACACAGCCCCTCCTTAATTTAGTAGATGAACGAGACGGCTCGGTGACTATAGAGGATGGGGACCTCCCTAGAGATGGTCTTACCGGTCATTCCCCGACCTGAGGAAAATGAACCACTGCAAGATGCAGATAGGCAAATTGCAGATGTAATAAAAGGAAAACGCGACCCCGAAGGCAATGTTCAATATTATGTAATTTATGAGGATCAAATTAACAAGAAAGTTGGGACGTGGGTAACGAGCATTCAATTAAATGATCAAGGAAAAGAGATGGTTGAAGCTAAAGATGTACGTATCTTACGGTCATTACCGAAGAAGTACGAATAAACTCCACAATGATAGAACAGATGAATCGTCTGTTACATCAGGAGGCACCTAGACACAACGAATAAGTAGGGTCTGAACAAATTGAACAATAAAAACGAAATAAATGATGCATTTGGTGAAATACAGTGGGAATAAATGAATCAACTATCAGGTTCCTGTGTTAGTAATAAGTATGTGGAAATAAGATGTGATGTTTGCAGATGTGACCATAAATTGAGATGATTTGTGTTGAAATGATATTTTGTGCACTAATAATATTAAGTTGCAGGAGCCTTGGAGTGTCGCTGGACCTGGGAAATATGTAGGTACGTATGAATAATGAATGACAATATTATCGATTTATTTTCCAGTGTCGACAATAAAAGAGCAGCCCCTTGCTTGAGACCTCTTAAGCACAGGAGATTGTCTGAATTGGAAGGCAGTGATGCGGGAACGGTTGATCCAGGGCCCGGAATAGCTATTCATCGCTTCGCTTAAGAAGATCCTTTCAATTAGGTTAGGGAAATTCGAGTTACTGGCTTTATGTACATTTAATTCGACGAATGAGAAATGTATAATTGCGTCCTCATTTTAGTAGTGTGTCTCGCGGGCAATCCCCAGAGTGCACTTAGTCAGCGACATCTCCGAGCAATGAAATCTGATGCCGACATGGGATCCAGTATGACTCGCCTGATATCGAGACCAAATTATGGAGCTTTCTTTACCGCTTCGGGATCGGTAGACAATTCAGCTGCATATTGGATTCACATTTTCGGATTTGAGCATTTGACAATTCCTCCAATGCCATCAGAAACACAAGTATGCAATATCACTGAACTGGAAGCAATTAAGAGGAGCACAGCTAATGCGGAGAAAATGAAAAGTATTACATATATTATAGAGGACTAATGTCAGTACGACGGAAGCAAATTGACTTACTCCACCGTAATATTAGGCAGTATAATGCTGCAAGCCAGTCTCTTTTGTATCGGAAGCATAGGAAATATCACTATGACGATCGGTCACGTTCATTCAGCTTAGCCCGTAGTCAAGATTTGAATAGACTGAGAGCGCGAGTGAACCACCTGTTAACAAAGGTATCGTATAACACATTTGACACTTCAATATTGAAGGGACAATTTGTATCATTTGTAGGCATCGAACCGAAACGTTATAACTTTTTATTGGACCAAATCAAAGAAAACTGTAAAACCAGTCAACTGTTAGGGAATCAAACGGAGTCCACAATAAAAGAAATTTTAGAAACCAAGGGAGATATACAGGGAGTGCCTGAAACACAAATATCTGTTTTGTATGATCTCACAGCAGTCGCTGCGCAGGAAATGCACTCCATGCAAATCGCCAATGACATTTCTGCTGAAAGGTTAGCAGCCTCAGAGTTGTTGTTGGATAAATATTTGAGTCCGAAATTAGTGTCTCTGCAAGAGCTCAGGAAAGTATTCCAGGGAGTGACTAGAATACTTAATGCCAGATATGCACCTTTCCAAATCGCCAACCCAGATCCCACGTGGATCTACTCAATTAAAAACGTGATACATGTAGGGACACGCCATAAGTTTTACGTGCAGATTACAATCCCTTTGACAGACTATAACTCCATATTTAGAGTGTACAAACTGACGAATATACCTTTACCGACTGCACACGAAAACGCAACGGGACGTACACGGTTGATTAACCTTCCTGATTATTTCGCGGTCTCTTAGGATGATCAACACTATTTTGAGATGTCCGCGGCAAGCTATAGCCATTGCCAAGGAGTAGATATCCGTTTATGCCCAGAAACCCTTCCTATCAATAACAAAAACACTCTGTCGTGCACAGCGGCTTTGTTCTTTGACCAACCGAAACATGCCCACGAACTTTGCCATATGATTTACCAGGTATCCGAAAGCCCGATGCCTCAACTCATCCCACTGGGCGACGGAAAGTATTTCTCTGTGACAGACAACAGAGACAGTTGGACATTAACCTGCAACAGAGACGCCTCATATAGCGTTCCTGTTACAAAATTTGGTCTGATTGCTGTAAAGTGCCAGTGCAATTTAAAAACCAAACATTTTGATGTACCCCCAAGCCTCACGCAGTGCATTCTATTACATGACCCAGGAATTGCGTATGAGTATGCATTCAACCTATTGTATTTGTACAAATGGTATGATCACGCTCATTTGATCAGTTTCACGGGAGCCAAACCCCTGGATAAGCCCCTGCAAACAATTGAAATACCGGAAATACGCATACAACGTATTAACCATACAGACATTGTACAAGACGAGCATCAACTTTCGGCCGACCTTGACAAACTAGTTGCCGCAATGAAAGGCGGACGAATTCCATATCTCACCCCAGCAGATAAAAATGCTCTGACACCAAAACTTGCAGTTAGGGCCTCTGCTGCATCTGCTCAACAGTATGCATATGTCTGATCATTTTGGCTTGTAAGCATAACGTGATTGCAACCCACGTTAGGGCGGAAGTCTCGTATCCATTCTTGTTTACAGGTACGCCGGCGACTCAAAATGAAGCCGCTAATCTCACCCTGCCCAAAGCACTATGGATTTCTCTATTGGTAGTGTTTTGCTTATTTACTGCCTTCAAAATCGGGAAGTTCGTTTATAAAATCTGCAGGTCGAGTTCCTATTGGAATAGCCCTATGAGGTTTTTCACCCGGAACTATTCTCCCATCCTTACTGAAGTTATTTTGGAACTGACTAGTACCACTGGGTATGCAGTCTACAAGGACCCCCTCCTAGTTTGATCGTCTTCAGCCCCCATGTCGCCATTTTGGACTATATCTTCACTTGCTGTGCTGTACACATGCGTGTGGACTGGTACGACACCATTTTCAGAGTGTCCCACTCTTCCCATACCTACACGCTATCATCCCTGATCCGTATCCCTTTTGCAATGCACGCCCGTGTCCAGAAGATCACTAGTTCCAACGATTGCCGGCTTAACTTACTTTTTGGGACCACTGGGTTATACTCTCGATGCGAAATAGAACGGACGAATCACCCTCGTCCATCGGCACCATCCCCACATCCTTCGACGCAATCCGGAATTGATTACGTTTAAGCAGGTTAATTTACCCACCAGGTACCTAAAAACCGAAAACATAGGTATACCGTTCCCACAACTATCACAATACACGAGAAATTCTAATAAGATTAGCACGCCTTTTGAGACTGCTTTCTTCCAGCGGCAAGACGGGTCATCTGCGTGTCAGACACCACCAGCCTTTCGTGCACAAATTCGATAGCGTAAGTGCTCTATTCCTTCAATGGCTGATTCCACTTTACCGGCGATTCACTTGCCCCCTGCTAATCTGCCACAGGATCCTGTTATATGGACACTACCTTTCTCTAGGGCTCAATATGACAGACTGCAGACCAACCTCGAGCGTTTCGGCGACCACTCCATTCTGGGTCAGTGCGCCTGGAAAGAGCCCGGAGAATTGGAATATACGCTCTTAGCGTCAGCCCTACGCCACCCTTCGCCATCCCCAATGGAAAACCGTTTACGATTTCTAAATTTAAAAACCTATATTGCCGGATTTTGGGACGCCTTGACGGCGATATTCGATTATGTCCACAAGCCGATACACCCCGAATTTTCCATTCGTTTCAATTACCTTCACGTCTTGGACATTTGTATATACTTTGACCACATCATGCTGTGGAACTATGTCAAACTTCACAATATGCGAATAGATACTTTTAATCACTTATTCGAAACAAGCATGTCCAATTATACGTTGTATGCTAGGATGGGTCTCTACCTCAGACTCTGGTTTCAAGAGTATCTTGATATGCCTTATTCTCAAATCTGCTGGAACACGCGCCAGATAAAAGTAGGCGATGGACCCCTCGAATCTTGGACCAGTTACCTGGACCATTTTAATATGCAGTTCGAAGCTATTTGGGACCAATTTCGCGGTGATGTCCCATGTCCATTCTGTCAGGACATCATTCCGCATCGTTCAGCTCTATCTGGGCGTCATCAGCTTTGCAGTCTTATGCCCTGCTGTATCGCCATAGCACATACGAGTTGCATCCAGGTTGCCATTGACCGGTGTAAACTGCTGTACGTTTATCCCGACCCGTGCCCAGCGTGTCCCAAACCCTTGCAGGCATATTATCGTCCCACATACACATAATGATCCCGGTTCTAATCAACCAGATATTGTTTGAGGGTGATGGCTACCTTATAGTACCTCATGCCGTCATTGACATTATCTATTTTTCTTTTCAGACGTGCTAGCGAATCAGAAAGAACCATCCGCCAATCCGTTCTAAAGCCCCTCATACAAAATGAGCGTTCGACCGACCCCCGCGGAATTATCAGCACTCTGCGTTAGTTCTGACTATTTCAGAGCTATGGTCGCCTTTAACGCGCCTTTAACACCCTGAGATTATTAGCATCCCTGATTTTCCCAAGGTTGCATTCCTGTTTCCACAAAGCAACCAGATGGCAGTAGTATATGAGGCCTCTATATTATTCATGGTCGGTTATGAGGCTATAGCCATTGAGACACTGTTACAGGCCAATGCTCAGGTATGTGCCAGTGTCGCTGAGTATTTTATGAGTCCCAAACTCTACTATTTTATATTGCGTCATTTGACACACCGCAGGCATTACCATGAACTCTTGGTTTTCATCCTTAATCTCTGGGCCCCTACGCAACAATGGGTCAAGGCTACGTTAACCTTTGTCAGCAAATTATACCTGCTGAGTGAAGAGAAAATTATAGAATTGATTACTTCTAGGGACCAGGACAACCCGATTTATCGAGGTCGACGTCTCTATCAGTACATCCGCAATTTTAACAGGCGGAATAAACATTTCTGGTCGTTTTATAAGAGTATTCACAACTGCCCACTTTGCCAGATTGAGATTCCGTATGGGGCGAGTTTTCATGGCCCACAGGCGACTTGCCAGTTCACCAAATGTTGTTTCGCTTTGGTGCATACCCTCTGTTTTAATCGGATGGTATTGCCACCCTCCCACTGTGCAGTTTGTCAGACGCCAGATGATGACGATCAAAATATAGATCTTCATCGAGATGAATTACATAGCATTGTCTTACGGACCACCCGGCGAAGAGAACGATGGGTCTCGCCGGAGGCGGTTTTTCCTCAGGTTAGGGCCCCTTTAGAATCAACGAACCCCTTAGAGTCAATTTCCGCACGCAGACGGCGATTAGACTTAAAGAAGCAATAGCCACATGTTTGACCTCGCTTGACCGGCACCCTGCTGACGGCAGTTCAAGGAGTTCCACCTGTCACCCAGCCATCTTAGGGCACGCCATTGCAAACACTTGTTGCCTTGTGACTGTTGTCATCTGTAATAATGGGGTTGCGTCACGGCATATCGTCACCCAGATATGAATGGCATTTAGACACGCCTTACGTCCGGAAGTCTGCAACCCAAGGACCCACGATTCCATATATTCGTGTATGGAACTGTGGCTCTTTGTCCCCTCCACCCCATTGTTTGGTATCTATATATCCGAAAAGGACTGGAAATTCTCGAAAACTACAATCAACCAAAAAATTTTTATAAAAGACCATGAACTCAAAAATACTTTCTTTGTATATCCTTATGTGTGTATCATATATCCTATTTGTAATCTTTACTTCCGGCATGGCCGTGGTTTGGAGTGTTTTGGCCATTTCGGCACAACTCGAATTCGGTACTCAGGGTGACTTTATATCTAACTGTATTTTACTAGTACACACCCTGCGCAATACTTGGCGGTGTCTAGTGGCACACACGTTGGGAAAAGTATTGTAATTCTTCACGTGCGTGACATTATAGACGTACCCCAGAGCTGTCACACAGCCTCCAGATACATGTATAAGCGAACTATCATTCACATTGAAGAGAAGGTTTCCTAGTATACATGTGTAACTTGTAATAATATGAACTCAACATGTGCAATTGTTAACTGACACGAAGTCGTTTTATTATATGCATTTCATGAATGAACCGATTTACAATATAAATACCTTCAATGTGTTTGCCTCAAGCTATAGTACCTACGTGTAGTCGCGTATATCGTATCTACATAGTCTAGTTCTCCGCGATTACTGGAGCATGACAATAATGTTTGCTTCACGATTTTTCACAATTCAATGTTTCACAATGCAAGCCTTCTATATAGCTTCATATATTCCCGTAGTATATCCAGTCCTTTGTGGGCACGACCCCTTCCATGTCAGAGTAATGGCCGAACAGAGTTGAGCAGGCGCAATTGATCATGTCAGTTCTGTTTGCAATATCTGGGTCACAATGACTCGCCCCTCTCCACAGTTCACTCAGCTTTTGTTCTGTACATGCTCAGTTCGAATAATACAAAAAGGATACAGGTGTTGTTTGTGACGACATCAGTTGACTCCAGGGTCGAGTTGCTAAGGTTGTTTTCCCCTTGCCCATATATGGTCACCAATGGTCCTGTTGTTTGGGTCCAGGAGTGATCTTCTTGTTTTCCCCCAGCCTACAAATTTAATATCTTGTATTAATTTTTATAATCCAACCTTACCTTACCATACGCGATTATATTATTCCCATACTCCACGCATATCATATGCATATTGAGGCTTACCATTATAGACCTCGTATAGCCTCCCCCCTATGGCAGCTAACTGCACGGACGCCATTCATGCGTTCCTTTCCCCCATGCATACATTGGATAGGACTGGTGAATTCATCTGTTAGTAGCTCCATTTTACCTCGTACGGGTTTCGTAACCTTCACCCGGGGCGAGCACCCAGTAACCTTCGTATTTTCCGGTCATATTTTATGTCCTATACCCCTATAATTACCATACTCCATTACGATATACTATCATATTCTTTTTCAATAAGCATTCGCATTAAGCACACCCCCAGCTTGATTAGTTACGATCCATCACCCCAACACACCCTCACGTCTAACGGGTTAAGTGGACTCATCCAGCTCCCTGTGATCCATATTTTATTTCCCTTCATAGCCACAATTCTATATAATTATACAGCATGCAAAGGCTATGTAATTTCTTTTCCCATTCATACCTGACACGTCTTAACCTCGGGATTTCCATATACTGTAATATGTTTTCATGCCCGACCGGGTATCCGCTGACAGTCTTTTTGAAAAATCCCGCATGTCCGTGACCACATGCATCTTCATCGAACCTTGATACGAATTGTCAGATTTGATTATTTATTTCGTTTTCTCACCCATAATTAATGTCTCTCTTTTCATATATCCGGAATGCGTTTGATCACGAGCCCATGCATTTGTAACATAAGGGTCATGTCCAATATATTTTATATTCTGTTCTGACAGCTGCCAGCACGCCAGCGACCCTATTTATTCATTCATATCTTTAATGGTACAATAGTCTACCGAGACGTTCCACCCCAGTAATTTTTAATTACCCTCGACTGCCATCCCTGCAGTCGGCCTAGTATAGCAGCCAGAGACTACTTGCCAACACCGTCTTGAGTGCTCGTGCCTTCCATTGAGGGTCACTCGTCCTTAACTAATTAGGGTTGCAAGCCAGAGGCTGCAAACCTCTTATTATTGGTATTTTTATTTTTATTTTTATTATTCCGCCAGATTTTGTGACCTGTTTTTCTTCAACACCGCTGTAGCGATACAGTTGAAACTTCGCATAGTCGTTGGGAATGGGGAGATCTAATGCATATCCAAAGGAGAAGCCGATTGGTCAAAAGCTCCGGCGGCCATCTTGGATTTACCCTCAAAAAAAAGTTTTTTTCAAAGATCTTCTTCTCTGAAACCGCTCGGTCGATTGAGTCGAAATTTGGTACACATGATCTATGGATCTGGGGCTCTCAGATTATGACTCGACAAACGGATTTGGATGGGGAAAACGACTACATATATGCATTGGGATATGGCGATCACGAATATGTAAAAATTTTGCTCCTAGGTCACGTGGTTTGGCCGCCATCTTGAATTTTGTCGAAAACAGAGCACATCTTCTACAGGCTATAACTCAAGAACTATGGGAGGCACAGCCATGCAGTTTGTTGCATTATATTGTCCAGGAGCAGCTCTTTCGGAGATATGCCAACCGTTTTCACCTATCTTCAATACTTTTCCAGTTATTCTCCATTGTAATTCACCCAAATTTGCGAAATGACGGATTGTTCTTCAGTGGTAACTATGTAGGTTAGATTCCGCACAAAATATTCAATTGTTTTATTATTGGATAATATCATTTCATACTTTTATTGTTCCATTTCATTTAATCCTAGCTTAAATAATTTTCCCGCTATTATCAAATGTAATTCTTTCCCGTTTGCGTATTAACAGAAAAATCCCCAGTCCATTGACTGTTTTAGGCAACCTCTGCCAGAGAAGAATTTGTTTTCATTTGTTTCTGCCACTGTTGTGACGAATAATAAATGAAGGCCAGTGGTAGGTGTTTGGAGTATGAAATGTGTTCGATTTCGCTCAAAGCTTGATTTTAATTCGGGGCCTAATATGATGTTAATCAGACGGACTATTTGGGTGTCTGTGCACCGCTTTCTCAAGGCAGAGAAAAAACCGAAAGTATGTATCCAAAGAACAATGCAAAACCCAGACATTAGGCCGCAGACAGTCTGGTTTTAATATAAACATTCACGGAAACGTGACATCTGTTTTCGCCTGAAGGTGGGTGATCGCTGTTTACAGAAACGACCCTGCCACCTTAAATGTCCTGATCTAATAGCTGGTCATAGTAACCAAGTCTATGTTCTCATGCAGAGTCTATTTCCACTTTGTATTTTGTGTGCGTGTTTTTGAGCAGTTAACCAGTACTCGAGTTTTGCAGAGGGACAAGTTGTACAACAATTCAGAATAATACTGATAACTCATATCAATCTCTGGTCTATCCAGACGGTACTCTAAAATATTTGTAATAAGGACGGTTTACCAGTGACACTTTATTCATAATTGGTTGTCTTCATTCATCGAATCCTGAATCGACTGGTATATTTTCACATGAACCGGGCTGGGCAATTTCGGCAGTTACGTGCAAAACTGACAATATATATATGCGGTGTTATATGGAGATGAAGACTATGCCAACAGGTTTGGCTGGTATCACAGCAAATCTTCAAAGCCGGCTAATGCTCTTGAAATATAAACCAAATCTTTATATAAGCTGACACGAATGTTGTAAGTGACTATCCTTGGGTATCGACAGTTCCATTTCGGATTCTCGTCAAAGAAAGGCAAAAACTTTATATTAGCCGACACAAAGTATTTCTTCTGCCTGACTATCCTTGGACATCGACTAATCCTTCACGGGTTGTTTGACAAAACTATATTACTGTGATCGATTTTTCATATGCATTTTGAAGTTTATCGGTACATATATCACAATTTGCCGACACGAACCATTAATACGTATGTGACTGTTCTTTGACATCGACTGCTCTTGTTCATGCTGTTTGACAAAATTATAATGGTATATTCTGTGAAAACGTTTGCAGGTGTATTTCCTCGTGCATTCAATTATAAACTGTATTTAAGCAGACACAAATATACATAAGCGGTTTTGTTGCCGGCAAAGTAAAAATCTACTTGGACATCGACTTCTCTGAAATACCGGATCTATCAAAATCTTCCTAGAATCGCTAGTAGTACGTTAAATCACCTCTATCTTTTTATTTTCCTGGGGAGGATAGCTGGATATCTTTAGCAATTCAATCCAAACTTTCATTTCAACACCCACACAGGTAGAGTACAGATCAAATAAAATTGCCGCTATCGACGTACACAACTTTTCATATGGAGGATTTCCACCCCGAAATATTGTCAAATATGGTGACTTCAAGGTCTAATTGGCTGCGATATGTGCTTGCAACCCGAGGATTGCCGCTCGCGGCTATATTTGAGTTTACATCTCTTTACTTCACACCTTACGCTGTTAGTAGTGTCTCATGACTTCCCAACATAGCTCGAAGTACTTGTTTGTTGCCGCGTAAAATACTATAGCGAATCGATACTAATATTTCTGCTGTATGTATTATGGTTTCACTGCTTCTCTCCTTCATAATGATAAATTGTTAATATACTCACGTCTTCTTGACCAGTCTCAATATATGGCGTACCACCCCCATTGTCTTCCTATTATATATATTTTCATGTTGTTTGTATACCTTTATCTCAGGTGCTAGCTTTACACCCATGTCATCATAGCAGACGTGCATTGGTTCTCTCATGTATAATTGTGGTAATTCTCCAGTCTTGTGTATGTCTATATTCCCATCTATTCTAGATCACAACTATGCACCCACCGAATTCCTGACTCTTCTTGGTTTCATTTCCCCATGGTGTATCATTCCGCGCCACAAGAACTGTGTTATAATTACAATACTCTGGGAACATTAACGAGCGTTGACGCCCAAAACTTTACTCACCTACGCCTGTGCGATTCCTTCCCGCTCTGTTCCTCCAGGATTGGCTACTGTTTTATGACCAGGTTCAATCGTCAGCACCTGTGTCACGGACTGCATCTCTCCAATCAACGTTGCCACTGAACTTTGCCATTTCACTGATGTTCGGCTAATAACATCCAACTGAACTCTGCATACTTCCAACCCGCTATATTCCACAGCTGTTGGGTTTTACTAGTTCCAGCCACTGATTAATCCGACTCAAGTGTTGTCCGACCCAGCTTCTCCACGTCACTGCACGGTTCCCGGCGACCGCCCGGTTCACTGCTACTAGGTCCACTGAACTTTCCTTTTCATAAGCCCGTCTCTCATTTGAGACCGTGAGGGCACGGTCCATTAGAGGGGAGGAATGTCAAGTAGGCATTAAACCAGTAAGCCTTTCATCAACGGAATGACAATGACGAACTTTAAAAGACCGGGGAGTCAATAAATGTGGCATGAGATACTAACTCTATAAGTACAATTGTCGAGGGTTATAAGATTAATTTAAATGTTTGATGTGTAACAAATGTGTAGCATGTACTGTTTAAATACATCAGTGAATTTATCAATAATAGAAATGTGCAATACGAAGAGATCCCGTGGCATATTGAGAAGATATGGATACATGTATAATGATACATGGACAGCAGTTTATGCAGATAATACAGTTAATTAGTTTAGCGTTGAAAACAGAATTTACTTGTATGTACGGGTCAGATGTAGCCTACAATATTGGCTTTAGGTTTGGAGAAAGATAAATTGGTCTATCTAAGTTATACATGTACAAGACATTCCCTAGTTTTAGGAGAAATCAATAGAGCGCTCATCAGTGCGTATCATTGCAGTTCTTGGTACAGATAACCCAGGAGTTACAACAGGTCAGCCTCATGTTAAAT
Organism: Hanleya hanleyi; assembly: GCA_036873755.1. Taxonomy (NCBI): domain Eukaryota; kingdom Metazoa; phylum Mollusca; class Polyplacophora; order Lepidopleurida; family Hanleyidae; genus Hanleya; species Hanleya hanleyi. The sequence goes on along the minus strand of JAVTVY010026870.1, from coordinate 6,987 downwards.
TCAAGCCAGATATTTTACCAAGCCATGATAGGCGAGGAGCTTTGAAGTTAATCAAAGCATAGAGAAAATACATTAAATTTGACATCTGTCAGGTCTGAATCTGGTCGCCATAGAAAATATCAGGCGTTGCTGAAAGTCATAAAAATGATCAACATAATACATCCTTAGAAAAAGCCCGGCTTCCTCCGAGGGTCGTAAAAATTTAAACTTGATTTTGCACTGAAAATGTCCTCACCTAACCGGCGTTAAGCGGACTGCCGAACGCCAAGATTTAGAGAGTGACGCCACGAAACGTCATATAATTAGGTGAAGGTGAATATATTATATAATATGTCGAATGTGATGCCCCAGTGACAGGAGTAGGCGTTGCCATTCCAGGCAAGGAAACTTGTCAATCATGGATGTTAAGCAATCATTGATTAGAATGCGAGATTAGATTTTAGAGAGGGTCTGACGAAACGCCGTATAAATATCGATGCACGAGCTGAATTAGTCAGTCTGCGGGTCTCCTGCTAACTCCGAAAGTTTCCAACTGGACATAGTTACTCGTCTCTGGGCAATAACCAATTTCTTGGGGCCAAGAGAGCGGGGTTGATTATATCAGTTTAGATAATGTGCTAAGGATTTACCACTATGGGGCAGAGTTGGCAGAACAGAAAAGAACAGGAGAGAGAGAGAGAGAATTAGGGTTTAACGTCGCATTCAGCAATATTTCAGCTATATAGCGACGATCAAACAAAATTCTAAGTACAGAAAAGAACAGTTTGTGAGTATGAAAGTATAGATGTTTGACGTTAGAGTTTAAGTAGTTTTTCAGGTAGGGTCAGAATGTCAGGTATAATCTTCATGGTTGAGACATGGACAGCTCAATAGCGAATATTTTACTGCCAACAAGGGAATGCTTGGTAATTTTCCATCCCGTGACTGACTCTTACGCAAATCGTTTGCATGTTCTTAGTATCTGCTCTAAGTGTGACGCAACAAAAGTCACGACGTTTAATTTGAAAGCACCTAATCCATCGGACGCGCGCTCCGGGCCATCTAGTTGTATAAGCGTGCCGGCAGCGCCCACCCCAGTCCCAGTGCCACAGAATGGCCAATGGGCATGGTCAAGCAATTATGATCGCCAAATTCTGAATGTCCCTCAGCCCTACCGTCAGCATTATGTCGCTGAGTTAGACGTAGGAACCGCAGGGGGTAGAGCAAACGAACCAACTGATTAGGTCAAGTGATTAGGCGCAAGGAGAATAGGATTAAACACGTTACGTCAGGCGAGAAAGGTCAGGTATTCTTCAGTATCTAAGTATATATGTGTTGTATATTGGTGGATGTTAATTAGTAGTATTGGCGTGATTAAATAAAATGCCATGATCAAGTTGGATATCCTTGAGTTGTCTTTCTGTTCATAAGGGTGTTGGTACTGTTACTAATCAGTAGTTACGGTTCGTACTGGTTGAACGCGAATGAATGTCGGGTCACAAAACTACAGGCCAATTATGGGCAAGTAAATATCGGACCTCTGCGCAATAATTATTCCCAAGCGAGTGAGCTCAGGTTGAGATTGAGCTGTGAAAGGTATTTAGGTGGAGACAGAGAAAAGGAAACCAACAAAAGAGTAAAACTTTAACAAAGGTTAGAACGCACTGTTGAGACTTTCTATTTTGTTCCTTCCAGCGGCAAGACACCACCGGCAGTCACAATCTGCGTGTCAGACACCACCGGCTTTTCGTGCTCAAATTTGATAGTGTAAGTGCCCATACTCATCCAAAGGCTGGTTCTACTATACCGGCGATTAACTTGCCTCCCGCTAATCTGCAACAGGATCCTGTTATCGGGACACTACCCTTTACAAGAGCCCAATATGACAGACTACAGGCCAACCTAGAACGTTTCGGCGACCACTCCATTCTGGGCCAGTGCGCCTGGAAAGAACACGGAAAATTGGAATATACGCTATTAGCATCAGCCCTACGCTACCCTTCGCCATCTCCTATGAAAAACCGATCGCGATTTTTGAACTTAAAAACCTATATTGCTAAATTTTGGGAGGCCTGGACAGCGATAGTTGATTATGTCCATAAGCCCACACACCCAGAATTTTCCACTCGTTTTAATTGCCTCCATGTTTTGGACATTTGTATACACTTTGATCACATCATGCTGTGGAACTATGTGAAACTCCACTACATGCGGATAGATACCTTCGCACACCTATTCGAAACAAGTGTGTCAAATTATACGTTGTACGCTAGGATGGGTCTGTACCTAAGACTCTGGTTCCAAGAGTATCTGGACATGCCTCATTCCCAAATATTTTGGAACACCCGTCAGATAAAAATAGGCGAGGACCCCTCGAGTCCTGCACCGTTTACCTGGACCAATTTAACATGCAGTTCGAAGCCATTTGGGACCAATTTCGCAGTGACGTACGATGTCCATTCTGTCAGGACATCATTCCACACCGATCTGCTCTACGTGGTCGTAATCAACTTGTAGTCTTTTACCCTGCTGCATCGCTATTGCTCACTCGAGCTGCATTCAGATTGCCATTGACCGCTGCAAACTGCTATACATATATCCAGATCCGTGCCCAGCGTGCCACAAGCCCTTACAGGCATATTATCGTCCCACATACGCATAATGGTCCCGGTTTTAATCAGAAAGATGTTGTTTGATGGTGATGGCTAGCTTGTAACACCTCATGCCGTTATTGAAATTATCTATTTTTCTTTTCAGACGTGTTAGCGGATCAGGAAGAGCCAGCCACCAACTCTTCAAAACCCATAATACCATAATGAGTGTTCAACCCACCCACGCAGAATTATTAGACCTCTGCGTCCGTTCCGACTACTTCAGAGCTATGGTTGCCTTTAACGCGCGCCTCCCTGACCCTGAAATTATTAGTATCCCTGATTTCCAAAGGGTAGCATTCCTCTTCCCACAAAGCAACCAGATGGCCGTAGTATATGAGGCCTCTATATTATTCATGGCCGGCTGTGAGTCTATAGCCATCAAGCCATTGTTACAGGCCGATCCTAGAGTATGTGCCAGTGTCGCCGAGTATTTTGAGTCCCAAACTCTACTATTTTATATTGCGTCATTTGACACACCCAAGGCATTACCTCGAAATCTTAGTTTTCATCCTCAATCAGTGGGCCCCTACGCAACGGTGGGTCAAGGCTACGCTAACTTTTGTTGGAAAACTATACCTTCTAAGCGAAGAGAAAGTTTTGGAATTGATTACTTCTAGGGACCACGAGAACCCGAGCTATCGAGGTCGACGTCTCTATCAATATATCAGAAATTTCAACAGGCGAAATAAGCATTTCTGGTCGTTTTATAGAAGTATTCACAACTGTACACTTTGTCACACAGACATTCCTTATGGCGCAAGTTTTAAAGGCTCCAAGGCAACTTGTAAATTCACTAAATGTTGTTTCACGTTGGTGCATACCCTCTGTTTTAATCAGATGGTATTGCCACTCTCTCACTGTGCGGTTTGTCAGACACCATATGAGGACAATCAAAACATAGAGCTTCATCAAGAAAAGTTACATAGTATTTTGTTGCGGACCACCCGGAGGCGAGAACGACGGGTGTCCCCTGGTTCGGTTTTTCCTCCGGTTAGCGCCCCTGTAGAATCAACAAACCCCTTAAGAGTCAATCTCCGCGCGCAGACGGCGATTAGATTTAAAGATACAATAGTCATATGTTTAACCTCGCTTGAAAGGCCAAAGATGAGGGCAGCTAAGGAGTTCGAACTGTCACCAAGCTATATCATGGGGACGCCATTGTAAACACTTGCTGCCTTGTGACTATTGTAATCTGTATTAATGGGGTACGTCACGGGATATCACACAGTTCACTCAGCTTTTGTTTCGTACACGATCAATTTAAATACTACAAAAGGGAAACAGGTGTTGTTTGTGACGACATCAGTTGGCTCAACGGTCAAGTTGTTATGGTTGTTTTCCCCTTGCCCATCTATGGGCACGGACGGTCCTATTGTTTGGGTCAATGAGTGATCTTCTCGATTTTCCCCAACCTACAAATTTAATTTGTCACGCAAGATAGGAAAATATCAGGTATTCTTTGGTGTTTAAGTACAATGGTGTTGTAAATTAGTGGAGTAAATAAAATGCCATAATCAAGGTAAACATCTTTGAGTTGTCTTTCTGTATACATGGGCGGTAGTACCGTTAGTGTACAACAAGAACGGATCGTACTAGTTGAATTGTGATGAACGTCGGATCATGAAACTTCAGGCCCAATAGCGGCAAGTAATGTTCCGGACCTCTGCGCAAAAATTTCCCCAAGCGAGTTAAGCTCCGGTTGAGATTGAGCTGTAGAAAGGAATTTGGTCGAGACAAAATAAAGAAAAATGAACAAAACTCGAAAATTTTGACATTACAACCAAAGGAAAACATGCAAACAATACGCGAAATACAGATGGCAATTCTACATGATCTTACATCAGTTACTGCTCAAGAAGTACAATCTATGCAAATTGCCAATGACAGGTTAGTGGCATCAGAACTGTTACTGGACAATTATTTGAGTTCGAAATTGGTGTCTCTACAAGAATTGAGGAAAGTATACCAGAGTGTGACCAAAATACTTTATGCCAATCACACATCTTCCAGCATATCCAATCCAGACCCCACTTGGATGTACTCCATTTATAACGTGATAGATATTGGGACACTTCATAAATTTTATGAGCAGGTTCAGATTCCTTTGACGACTTACCATTCTATATTTAAAGTATATAGACTGACAACAGTAACGTTGCCCACCGCCCAGGAAAATACTACAGGACGAACATGACTAATTAACCTCCCTGCTTATTCTGCCGTCTCACAGGACGATTAATATTATTTTGAAACGACAACAGCGATGTACAGTACTTGCCAATGGGAAGATGTCCGACTGTGTCCAGAAACAATTCCAATCAATAACAAAACACACTGACGTGCGCGGCTGCTTTGTTCTTCGATCAACCCAAAGACGTCCATGAGCTGTGCCATATGGTTTATCAAGCTTTAGATCGCCAAACACCTCAATTACTCCCTCTGGGGGAAGGGAAATATTTTTCTGTAACAACAAATGAAGATTATTGGACAATAGCATGTAATAGGGACGCCTCGTATAGCATTCCTGTTACACAATTCGGTTTGATTACCATAAAATGTGGATGTGCGATAGAAACGAAATATGTTTATATACCGCCAAGTCTTACACATTGTTCCCAATCCAATCACTCGGGTATTAAAATGAGTATGGCATTAACCTGCTGTACCTGTATAAATGGTATGACCATGCACACTTGATTAGCTTCAAAGGAGCTGAAACTCGACAAATCGAATATTCGAAATACCAAGAATACAAATACATCGGGTTAACCAAACAGACATTGTGCAAACAGATGGACTCGCAGCTGACGTGGATAAATTGGTGATGTCAATCAAAGGCGGACGAACCCCGTATATTACCCCTGCCGACAAAAACGCCCTAGCACCCACACTTGTAGTGGGGGATTCTGCTGTATTCGCCCGTCAATATGCTGGCATAGTAGCAATGGCAATCGGGCTAAAACATAACGTGGCCGCTCAGTTGTTGTTAACCTCATTAACTGCAACACACGCAAGGGCAGAATTGTTGCGGACAGCATCGCCTATGGATACACCCACGACCACAAACGATGTAGCTAATCTCGTTTTGACTAAGACATTATGGCCAGCCTCCTGGTAATCAGTTGCTTATTAGTTGCCTTCAAAATTGGAAAGTTCATCTACAAATTATGTAAGGAGAGTTCCTACTGGAATAGCCCTTTTTGGACTATATTTTCACTTGCTGTGCTGTACACATGCGTGTGGACTGGCACGACACGATTTCAGACTGTCCCACTCCTCCCATACCTATAAGCTACCATCCATAATTCGCGTCCCCTTTGGAATGCATGCTCGTGTCCAGAAGATCACTAGTTCCCCGATTGCCGTCTTAATTTACTGTTTGGGGCCACTGGACTGTACTCTCGATGCGAAATTGAGAGGACGAATCACCCTCGTCCATCTGCACAATCCCCACGTCCTTCGACCCAATCTGGCATTGATTACGTTTGTCCTGACGTGGTCCTACGTGGTCGTAATCAACTTTGTGGTCTGTTACCCTGCTGCATCGCTATTGCTCACTCGAGCTGCATCCACGTTGCCATTGACCGCTGCAAACTGCTATACATATATCCAGATCCGTGCCCAGCGTGCCACAAGCCTATGCAGGCATATTATCGTCCCACATACGCATAATGGACCCGGTTTTAATAAGAAAGATGTTGTTTGATGGTGATGGCTAGCTTATAACACCAGGCCCAATAGCGGCAAGTAATGTTCCGGACCTCAGCGAAATAATTTCCCCAAGCGAGTTAAGCTCAGGTTGAGATTGAGCTGTAGAATTTACAAAACGCGAAAACTTTGACATTACGAACAAAGGAAAAAACATGCGAACAAAACACAAAATACAGATGGCAATTCTAGATGATATAACATCAGTTACTGCACAAAAAGTACAATCAGTACAAGCAGGTTAATTTACTCACCAGGTAGCTAAGAACCGAAAACATAAGTATACCAATCTCAAAATTATCAAAAATACCCGGGAAATTCCAGTAAGGTTAGAACGCACTGTTGAGACTTGCTAGTTTGCTCCTTCCAGCGGCAAGAAACCACCGGCAGTCACAACCGGATACGCCGTTTTGAAGGTTATCGATCTGCAGGGACCCCCTCTCGCTATGATAGCGTTTAGCCCAAATGTCGCCATTTTGGATTACATAATCACTTGCTGGTCGGTGCATTTGAGTGTGAATTGGCACGACATCAAATTCCGGGTATCTCACTCCTCTCACACCTATACCTTACCCTCAATCATCAATGTACCATTCGGAATGCGTACCAGGGTACAGAAAATCATTAGTGCCCCTGATTGCAGGTT